>JACATO010001856.1:0-111784 GCA_018389105.1 Nautilus pompilius | reverse complement strand
GCTCAAATATTTCATCAGCTAGAACAACAAATTAACGAGTGGCTTTCTCATAATGCAAAGGTATAAGTTTAACTGAAAAGTTGCTAGGTTGAATGAAATGTCTTCTCGCATGGCTCAGCTATATGAAGTTTTCTTCAACTTTACATTACGTTGGTGAACGTTAATGATATGTCCTGAAACAATTTGTCATATAAACAACTTGATGAAAGGGCAGCTTAGAAATCTTCGACTAAACAGGGATAAAGAAATTATTGTCTGTTTGTCTTTCCGAGCAATGTGATGGCGATCAATATCCGCTATCTATCTATGCTTTCTTGCATAAACCGGTGGCACCACCGTTTATGGGGTGGAGCGTCCATTCTGTGGAAACCAAGCGAACGTGCACTGGTCGGTGATTATAATTAACTGACGTAATTATATTTAGAGTGTGGCATACAGAAACAATTACTCAGGTAGTCTGAGTAAAATGGCTGTTATTGTCCACGGCCATTTTGCGTGCTTCCTGTTCGCCCGGATGGTAAATTGGAGTCAAGACCAGTGATTGCTGTCCGACCGGTCGGATCCAGGTTGAGTAGCTACAGAAGTGAAAAGTCGCGATGTAGTTCAAGAGAATCTACTTCATTGAAGTCTTGCTAATATTCCGAGTTCTTCGCCTTTTCTTAAAATGGAAGAACTTCATCGTAATGGGCGTTACAGTTACCGTGCCTAGGTTAAGCCTGCCATCTCATTCATATCGCCATTGTGGCGTTTATACTAGTTCGGCACCTGCAGCCTGGAGTTTGGTAAACTTGGTGGGTACCATACTGGAATTTTCCACAGTTTTCCTTCAAGTGGGTTTCGGTTTTGCGCGAAGATCTTCGGAATCTGATGACTGGGAACAGTCAGATCATGCACACCCTACGAAACGGAAATTCCATCCTTTCCGCTGGTGCCCATTACATAAGAAAAAATCGGACAACTTCGTTTATCTTTTGCGGAAGCAGTTCCTGGACGCTTCAAAACAAACTGGTAACAAATTCTTCTCCATTCCTATACGCTTCCCCTGGCGGGCAAGGGAATGTTGCTTTTTTTCTTTTCAGTTTCGCCTGTCAGCGGCCACAACTCTGGTCTGATCTCGCGACCTGGAGATGATCCCTGACTTCCGTAATCTATCAGCTTTTACGGAAACGAGTCTTTAGCCCATTACCTCTCAACCCGAAGTAGCAGGGGGAACTTGACTTTGTTTGGCCTCTCTCTTTCTCACCTTCTTGGCATTGGTAATCCCACCAGAAGTTGTGGAATTCCTGCTAGTGTAACTCTCCAGGTCTCGGAGGTACTCACGCTTCTCCGTCTCGACAAGGTGGCAGCTCTTCAGTAAAGGTTGCAAAGGATAGCGCAGCCAAGAACTGTAGCAGCGCTATATATTCACGCCTTTTATTGTTCACGTTCAATTTAATCTTTGAGTGCATGGACTGGTAAGTCTGTCAAACTTTATGCCATCGCCAAGGTCTCCGGTGGAACCTGCCTCGCTGCATTTACTATACTCTTCCGCTTGCAATGAATGTAAGGGTACTAGAGCGCCGACTGGTGGTATCAAGTAGAATTAGGCCGATCACTTTCCCCGCGGTACTCCGCATCAACGAAAGACGCTCCAGTATAAAGGTACAGCGGGGAAGGGAAGTAACCGTTTGAAAAAAACGGCCGCACAAAGATACGAAACAAAGCTGATGGAGACGATAGAGCGGTAGTGCAGTATTTTAAGGCAACAACCCCACCCCTGCACGTATGGCTATCGAAACTTTGGCTTTATAATATATTTTTGTGCCGGTGGCCATAGAAAAACTCGATAATGACTCATTGAATTTGCTGCGGAGACCGGCTGCATTCTTAGGTGTAATGTTTACCCGTCTTTCCGGGCCTAATTGGGCAAGATGGATAATTTGACTCATCTTTTGCAAACGATTGTCGCTCATTTATGACAGGCGATCGACCCGAAGCTATTACACATAAGTATAGACGGCCAACAACCGTGGGCTGATAGTTACAGCGGGTCGGTGCAGGCTGGCTTGAAACCTGCTCAGCGATCGAGATGATAATTTCGTGTTCTAAATTTGGCATCTCGGCCCGGACCAACTCCTCCTCCTATCAAGAAAGAAAGAAAACTGTTGCTCACCAGAGGAAAGCCGCGAGGCTAGGAATGCGATTTTTCAGCCTCTCGCTTAGTTCTCGGAAACCCAGGTATCGTTGGCAAGTTCCGTACCGGGCTGGTTCGTTAATTCGATAAAAGGGCGGAAAGCGGTTATCGTTCACGATTTTTCCCATTTCTAGTTCGATTTTTTTCCTGCAAATTTTGCCTTGTACAAAACAGAAAGATATTCAGCAAAACCGGTGTCTAAAATAAGCATCTAAGATGCTCACACCTTCTTCCTCTGGATGCTGCAAAGAACTAAGACAAATGCCAAAAAATAAGTTTAAAAAAATTATATATATATATATATATATTGATCATCTTATAACTAACTAGTAGTTAGTCAGTGTATATACCTGTTGGACGATTAAATATTCTCCTATGAAAAGTATTACTAAACTATATTGAAAGTAATATTGCGCATTCTAGCTTTTTCGTGAGGGGAGTGCTCTAATACCATCGAGATGTTCTTGACGGAAACAGGCTTTTCTTATACGTTGTGCGAACAAAGGTTCACGACAGTTGTCAGCAGCGGAAACGGTTGGGTTGATTGGATTAATGCTATACGCTTGAGCAGCTTAAGGGTGTCCATGGTACCTAACCAAATATCACATTTTTAACAAATCGAGACATTTAGTAGCAAAAGGAAAGGGTTCGCGATGTCAAAAAAAAACAACCGACCTTTCGCAAAAAGGTCATGGTTCTACGATGAATCACACCCGATATGTCAGTCGTCTTTTTAAAATTAATTTAAGGGAAACGCCTACATCAACGCTGCTGTTACGAATCGGAAATTATCCGAGGTATAATTTCAAAAAAAAAAAAAAAAAATGTTTCAGGTGTTTCTGTTTACAATGGCAGCGATGAATTTAGACCGATGGGGTAAATAAAGCGGACAAACAAACGAAAGTTTCAGACCCTAACCCGCATTCGGTTGGCGTTCGTCCGCCAGCACAGATTTTCCTTCCGTGTCAGGGTGAAGGGGGAGTGGTGTCTCTTCTCTTTGAACCGTGGACCGGGCCAGAAATTTTTAAAGTCTCAGCCACTTAGAACAAGTTTGCAACGTGTGTGTGTTGTGTGTGAGAGAGAGAGAGAGAGAGAGAGAGAGATAGAGAGAGAGAGAGAGAGAGAGAGAGAGAGAGAGAGAGAGAGGTGGTGTGCTCGCCCCCTAACACGGCCCCTAGAAAGCAGGAGGGAATAACAGTGTAGTACTTCAAACACTTCCTCGCCTCGCCTTGATAAAGCAGCGGAAGCGAGGCTCCGGTGATCGTCGCAAATTCGGTCACCGAAAACCGACAGCGGCGGCGTAATACTCGATAGCCTCGCGTGGAGTTACCCTTTTTTGCGGATGACGGCCCGGTAAAGACGTCATGTCTTCCGGTCTCTCATCGACTTGGCGTCGCCTCGTTCCAGTCACTAGAACGGACGAACGGTTGGTTGTCCATCCGGTTAATCGAAGTATTACTTCTGGGTGTGGAATCACTCCTTTTGTCAACCCTATCTTCTCGTTTCGGTCAGCCCTGATTGATATGTGAACTGAATTATTGGAACTTCATATATATAATATATACTAGTGCAAAACAAAAATTAAAAGAAATAAAAAGAAAGGATTAGCATCTCCCTGGGTTCGGGGAAGAAAGGAATAGTAGAGGAATTAGATTGGGAAAAATGAAATAAGGCTTTTCGTTCGTGTCAGACACCAAGGAACCAGGGTGTCTGTCTGGCCTGTCAGGGAAGTTGGCAAGGATGTCAGCCCCGCTGGCGACACGGTTTATACAGGGGGAGGGGGTATGCACGCCTTGAACTGAAGCTAACCCGAGATAGGCTGGCGGGTGGGTGGTGTGTATGTGTGTGTGGTGTGTGTGTGTGTGTGCTTCCGGAAAGGACCTGGCGAGTCACGCGCCCGCTCGGTCGGTCTTAAGCCGTCCTTTGTAAAATCGCGTAACTGTTTTACGTCATACGGCCATTGCTCAGGTTCCGCTTACGGCTTTGATTTAAACGAAGCTGTGAAGCGGTCAAGGTCGTGTCGCTGTTGTGTTTAATTAGCTAATGCCAGTTTCCTTCTTCTTTACGCAGGAAGGTTTTGATCGCCATTAGAGATGGAAAATTACAAAAAGGAGAGAGAGAGAGAGAGAATGATTAACAGAGTAAGTGAAAGGATATGCATGTGTGTGTGTGTGTGTGTGTGTGTTGTGTGAGAGAGAGAGAGAGATGCTCGCGATCAATGAAGGGACCGTTAAAAAAGTATAAAATATAAAAAAAATCGAAAAGAACGTAGGCAGCATCTACTTGTAACCCTGCTCTCAACCGGGTCGGCTCTTTATATTCTTCCAGTCTACTTTGCTCCGCTTCTGTTCTTATTAAAAGCAGTTGTTCCCAGCGTGGAATATCCAGATTATAGTGAGAGAAAGGGGAGAAGAGAGGGGTGTGTGTGTTATCGGCTATACTTTCAATTCAAACTTTTAAATGATCGAAGAGAAAATAAGAAAGAAATGACATTGAAAATAAGAACGGACGATGCTAATGACCCAACTGCTTTTAATCACCAAAAAAAAATCTAGTGAAAGAAATTAAGATGGCGTGTCACAGCCAGCCTGTCTGCGATCTTATTCTGAGATGCAACGATAGACCTAAATTGCAGTTACTTTCAGTTTTGAAGTTTTATTAGGCAGTTTCTGGGTGATTATGTTCCTGACAACAGGCGCGCGCCCATTGGGGGGGAGACAAACGATTCGCGAATACTGCCATATGGTGTTTCTGCTGTCTCTTGGGTATCCGATCAGTTGAGCTCTTCATACAAGAAGACGAAAAAAAAACAACACAGAAATACTACGAGTCGGGCCAGGATAGACGGCTGCGGTACACTGGGATGCTGCTGCAATGGCTAGCCAGGCGTGTCGAAGGAAATCGTGTTCCCCGGGAAAAAAAAACTAAACGAGAGGAGAAACGTTCGGCACAGAGTGGACTGAAGGAACACGCCACTGGATAAAACCATAAAAAAAAGCCGAGATTCAACTGGAAGCAGCCGAAAATATGACAAGCGAGTACGCCACCCGCCACCCTAATCTCCAGCCCGGCAGGTAAGAGCATGGGTGTGTAATTATAATTTATTTCAGCTACAATAGGTAATTATCGTTTCTGCTTCTGCATTAACCAGCCATTACTTACGGCGTCATCTAGTTAATGTGAATGCAGAGACTGGTTGTGGACCATTGTTTCATCGAGTTCAGCAGGTTTGCAGGTACGTTCATTATCGTCCTAAAAAGCTATTTTTTGTCTATAAAAAAAGGGGGGCATCGTTCAGGTTGATCGTATGTGAAATGTAGTAATGTTTGACTTTTTAGATATCAGTGCATATGGAATTAGTGTCATCTCGATTAGTGCAGCTCAAGGACGGCGAGAACCGCGTGTTTCGTGCCGTTTGGAAATCGGTTTTGAAATGGGGTTAGATTTCTCTCCAGTTGAAAGAACACGGCGGCTGAAGAAACAAAGCCGGCCTTACAGGTAAACACGTCCGTGCACAACCGAAACAAAGTCCCTTTGTCTCCCCGGCACCAGAAGCGGTTTCTGCTTAACGTGGCTGTCGAAAGTACGCGACTTTCGAGGAAGCGAATCTAATAATGCCTTGAGAGGAGTGGGGCGAGCTCGATCGCCTCGCAGTTCTTCACCAGCCGGTCACGTGGGGGGTTCTCTCGGGGGGGGGACCTAAAAACGAATGGCTCTAATAAGGATTCGTCGTTGTTGTTGTTGTTTTTTTCTCCTGAAGTTGGCAGAGCCGGAACTTCGTGGCTGCCAGGTATCGAATGCCTTCTAGAGGATAGCCGTGGTGGCACTGCGCTCCGTCGCCAGAGGATAGTTTCTCCTGCAGATGCTGGTGAACGGAAATCGGCGGGATCGACAAGAACAGCGAAAAAGTTGGGGGGGGGGAGAACCCAGATTTCTTGTCCTATTTTTAATTCCGCTTAAAATCTCTCATCTTTAAAAAAAAAAGTCTTATCGAAGACCGTACAGTTCTATTCCTCCCTCCCCCGCATAGCGAATCCTCATACGCAATATGTGAAGTTTGTGTATTTCTATCTGTTACTTATTCTAAATAATATTCAGGAATTACTTTCCAATTCCGATGTTTGTTTTTTTCTCCAACATATTTTCATTTTTGTAAGCGACTTTATTCTATTTTCAAACTCGAGTGACAGATTTCCAAAGAACGCCGATGAAAACTGACTGCTTCAAGGAGTTCCGCCGCCCACCGATCTTCTCTTCTTCTGAAATCTCTGGCTTCATCAGGCTGCCCCGATAAAGCGGTTATTACTTTCTAGGGGTTGCCAGAAACACGACGAGAGATTACCATCGGACCAAAAAAAATCGTGCGATCGGTGAGAGCTTTTATTTCGGTCGTTCTCCCCCACCTTAGTCTGTACTGACGTCTCTCTCTCTCTCCATCTCCCCCACCTCAGTCTGTACTGACGTCTCTCTCTCTCTCCATCTCCACCTCCTCAGTCTGTACTGACGTCTCTCTCTCTCCTCTCTCTCTCTCTCTCCATCTCCCCCACCTCAGTCTGCACTGACGTCTCTCTCTCTCTCTCTCTCTCTCTCTCTCTCTCTCTCTCCATCTCCACCTCCTCTCTCTGTACTGACGTCACTCTCTCTCTCCATCTCTACCCCTCTCTGTACTGACGTCACCTCTCTCTCTCTCCATCTCTACCCTCCCTCTCTGTACTGACGTCACTCTCTCTCTCTCTCTCCATCTCCACCTCCTCTCTCTGTACTGACGTCTCTCTCTCTCTCTCTCTCTCTCTCTCTCTCTCTCTCTCTTCCCCATCTCCACCTCCTCTCTCTGTACTGACGTCACTCTGTCTCTCTCTCTCCATCTCTCCCCCCTCTCTCTGTACTGACGTCACTCTCTCTCTCCATCTCTACCCCTCTCTATGTACTGACGTCACTCTCTCTCTCTCCATCTCTACCTCCCTCTCTGTACTGACGTCACTCTCTGCTCTCTCTCTCTCCCATCTCTCCCCCCTCTCTCTGTACTGACGTCACTCTCTCTCTCTCTCCATCTCTACCCCTCTCTATGTACTGACGTCACCTCTCTGTCATCCAACCGGTCGACATGCTTTTCTTCATATCTTCGATTCCTGAACGAAACATGACGCCATTGATCCGATGCTATATGACGTGAAGTTTCCATCTTTTTGGTTGTTGTTTGACGAACCCAAGAGAAATTATAAAACCTTAGATGTGGCTTTAATCATTACCTGGAAATCTCCCGACTGGCTGATGCCGTCATCTTCAATTCGAAGTCGTCATCAATAATAGAATTAACTTTAAAAATCAAACTGTCCTTATCAAAACTGCCCTGAAGAAATTTTTTGCCTTCTCCCCGAAACGTCTATGCCAAATCTTTGTTCTGGTCGCGATGGATACCCCGAGAATTAACATGAGACACCCTAACAATCAAAGAATAGCGCAGACTCCAAGGGGAAAGCACTCTGTGTTGGCGTTTTTTATTTTGTTTTCTCATACTCGTGAATAATTTCAGAGATTTCAAGCGGAAGTGATCCTGTTAGTGGCTGATCCCTTTTCGTTTATTTCGAATAGCTAGAACCCCCCTCAATGAAATCCGGTGTACTTTCAGTTAATGACGGTTTTCGGTATCGAAAGTGCGTAACCCACGGAAATTTAAAAAAAAAATTTGCCGTCCCCCTTTTAAAAAATGAACCCTTCCGTCCACCGTCCTCCCCCGCTCTCCACAGAAAAGAAGCCCTATTTGCAATGCGTAATGAGAAATGAATGCAAGTCGAGTTCCACCGACCTAATTCGGGTTTGAAAGGAATCTGGGCAGAGAACCCCCCCCCCAGTAGTACTCTTCATTTTATCTAGATCTGGGAGGAAACCGGCGAGTTTTCTGCGGGGGTGGAGGGAGCACGCAGCTGGCTAGCGAAGAAGAGCAGGAGAGGGAACCCGCTCTTGAGAGGTACGCACGCCAGTCCGAGCCGACCGGGAGTCGCCCCAACACTAACGTCCGTTAACTCTGTTCGTGAAGAATTCTCACTCGCCGTGTTCTTGGTCGCAAAAGGCTGAAACGGAAATAATGGCCGCCTGCCACGACTTACCTCCCTTTTGTTAATGAAATGAGTTGGGGAATCTTTTCAACACGAACAGGCGCAGATAGGAAAAATAGTCCTTAGAAACCCTTCCAACGTATGGACCAGCACTGGCTTGTAGCTTTCCCTATCCCCCCCTCCTTTTTCTCATTGTACAGTAAAAGCTGATAGGGTTAGGAGCATTAAACACTGAGCTGGCCATATATATATATAAAGTCATTTCCTGCGTAAATATATCTGGGTCGATAAGAAAAAATTCTCTACTTTAAGTTTGGGAGAAGAAAAAAAAGAAAAAACAGACGGAAAGAAGAGCGGAGAGGACGGAATTCCAGACAAACGATGGAAGCAGGACTCGGCAAAGATGTGCCATGGTTGTTCTTCTTTATCGGCCCCGCGGTGCAATTCTTATCAGGAAACACTCGCCAGCCAGCCAGCCAGCCAGCCCCTACGACGATTCCGCACCAAGCTGAAAACTCATTAACTGCGGGCTTGTTATACGAGCACCTTTCGAAATGCGGTATGCTTCCGGCTTCGTTGCGCGTATCGAAAGGGGAACTGGCGGTTTGACTATATCCGTTTTTTTAAAGAATGTTCGCGCTGGCTCCGAGCTATTGTTGGTCTGGAAAATTTCCTTTAAAGAAAAACGACGACGACCCGATTTAAATAACAATCGTCGTATGCTCGCTACTTACACGTGCCGTCATTCTACGTTATGTTTATGTTTAAGATATTTTGCTTTAGAGGGACCGACGAACCAGGTCTACGGCACATATAACTAATCACTTTCGAAACAACGCACGCGATGATGAACCAACCGTCTGGGGCAGAACTTAACTGGGAGGGGAGGTAACTGAAGCCAGCTAACTTGTACAAAAGTTATCTATATATATATATATGAAAACAAAGCTCCAGTACAGGGGAGAGGGTATTCATATCAAAGGGTTTGATTCGCTACTCTTCGATAAGGAGGAAAAGAAGAGACGGGTTAAATCGATCCCAACTCCGCACCATCCCTTTACTCCTTGATAATTCCTGCTGGTAGTCTAATGAAGGTTTTGTCTCAGGGAGGTTTTGGAAGAGTTCCCACGGCAAAGCATCCAGGAAGCTGGTGGTAGTTTGAAACCATTCATTACGGGGTCGTGACGCGGCGAGTGTCTAGAGCTGTTATTGTTTGGCAGCTTTCAGAAAGGCGTTACGTCATGGCCAGTTCCGAATGCGCTCACGTGCGGGACACTATGAGACACTGGATACTGGGGTCGGCGCGGTTTCCTCTCCATTCTCCATCAGCCGGCGGTTTGGACTTTTCCGGATTCCTCCGCGCACTCGAAAGCGAAGCTTTACAATGGAAATACTCTGCCTAGCTCGGCAGGATTGGGCTGCGCGGTAATGCCACCTGGCGAATAACTGCGGTACTACGCTTTCTCGCCAGGGTGTCTATTTCCCTTGTAGGGGGCAGGTGAATTTTAAGATATATAGGGGAAAACAGTAATCTAGTTGATGCGACCACCACCCACGTGACCACTGGCGGGAAAAATCTGGGGGGGGGATGAGGCAGTGAAACTTCCCGACGTCGACGGATCTTGTTCGCGGCGAAAAGCAAAACAGAAGACCGACCAGTCGGGGAGACTGAGGTTGTTGCAAGCCCCAAAGACATTAACCTGATCCGCAAATGCAATCAACGTTAAGCAGCTCCTCGGAAACCGAAGCCGCGGACCGCTTTCGCGGGTCACTGAGCGAGTACGCGCTGACGTAACAGGATATGGCCGCGGTGTTGTGTTCGACGCCGTTCCCGCGTTCTTCGCGACCGGGTTCGCCCACCCGGTCTCGCTGTCGGGGGGGGGGAGTTGCGCGCGCACTCGACTGTGACGTCAGCAGCCGGGGAGTGGGGTTGGCGGTGCCGACCGATCTCGCCCGATATCCAAGATCGGGTTCCATCTTCGGCGCAGTTTCTCAAGGTAAATTTTGATGTTGGGCAACTGGTTGGTAGGCGGAGTCCTTCACCTTAAGCGCGTAATAAATGTACCCGGCCGAGCTCGGATTTGCGTCAGCGTTTTTCCCGCGGCTTTAAGAAAAAAGCGGGTTCTCCGCGAGTCGGGGGAAACGCGCGTGCGGCGTGAGATCTCGCTGTCTCTCTCGCCCAGGCTGTATGTACATAAGCACCTTCGGTCAGGTGACTCGTCCCTGTTTGGAAGCCATGTTTTCACTGTATCCGTCGTCTAGTTCTTTCGGCGCTGCCAGTTTCGTTGGTTAGCGATCGAGAACAACTGAAGGATGGACGCACGCGCTCCTAAGATGCAATCTTGTCTGTTTGATTGATTTTGGAAAAAAAAAACGGACGCCGTTTACAGTTCTTAAACTTCCTCGCTGCTCTGAAAGTAGAGAGATTATTCAGAGTATTTCCAAGAACTAATAAGCAGAAAAACCTTCACGACCAGCTGAAATCACTCGTACAATCCATAAAGTCGAAGCTTTTCTTACAAAAGAGATCTGCAACTTAAGGTCGGCGAAGACCAGAGCAGTCTTTCTCAAGACCTCGGATGCTGATCATGACGACGCACCGGCGATCGACGAAACGTTGGTTTATTGGCTAGGCTGTGGCAGCAATTCTCACTCTCTCTCTCTCTCCTCAGCGGGGCGTCTAACCTTATTCGCATGATGCAAATAAGGCGGTGACTTCAAAGCCGTGTAGGCAAGCATGGGGTCGTTTCGAGGGACATACTCGGCGACAAACGGTGCGCCGATAACTGGGTTCTTTTTTTTATCAGCTCGCTCGGTGGCAGACAGACATCTTCGAATTGTCGCTTTAAGCGGCTTCCGTTACGTCGAGGAAACCCTACTTAGAAATTTTTTTTTAAAAAAGTTAAAAGTTTTCAGCCAGTGCTATTGTAAACGATACTTCGCACTCAACAACGCGATTGCACTTAAGTTGGTTACCGGCAGCGGCCTGTGTAGATTTCGGCTTATACTTTAATCTTGCATCGCAGTGGCTTAGACACGAGGGCGGCATTCTAGAAGCATAACTGCGTCGAAGCGCCTCAGAGAAACTAGGCCTGGGCCGGAGAAGACCGAGGAAACTGGGAACAAATCCACGAGAGCCGCCAAACTGCCTGAAAATTTCGCTCAGCGTACAAACTCTGTTAAAACATCTGTCGAAACGCAAAACGCCATTTTTACCTTTCCTGCCCTCAGGTCGAAGATTGCCTACCTTTACGGAATCATCGGCACCAGATATTTATGAGTAGAGGGGTCAAAAAAGGGGTCACGTTAGGTGCAAATAAGCAGAGATTCGTACTGACTTACC
The DNA here is from genome assembly GCA_018389105.1 of Nautilus pompilius. Lineage (NCBI taxonomy): Eukaryota > Metazoa > Mollusca > Cephalopoda > Nautilida > Nautilidae > Nautilus > Nautilus pompilius. The sequence continues at coordinate 100,212 of JACATO010001856.1, read as the reverse complement.
AGGTCGATGGCATCATCTTGTGGCGGACATGGTCTCAAACAAGCCGAAACGTGTGCGAGTGACAAGTTCGTTCCATTATAGTTTTGCTTATCGTAAATAACTATTTTAACAATTGCGAATTTCTTGAATATTCCATGAGACGATTCTGGGTATTTCCAAAATGTGCTAAAACTGTACGTAGTATCCTACGATTTGAAATTTACGGGACGTAACTCGGAGACACCAAACACCTGATTGGACAAAAAAACAGCGAATGACAACTGGGTTCCTCAGCCTGATTCCCCCCCAACGTCTGTCTGATTTTTACACCATAATTTGCGTAATGACAACAGTCCTCAAGACCAATCCCGAAGAAGACAGTGTGACAAATGTCCAAAACGTATGGCTACTGTGCTGTGTTAATGCTATTAATACAGTAGTTGGAAAACTTCAAAATATCCATTTTATTTCATGCCGTAACAATAGATATTTTTTGTTTATGGTTTCATATGTAAACTCGCGCCGTCTGTCGGAAGCTTGTTGATGGGGGAAGTCCGGGAGTATTTCAGCCGAGCGGTCGTCTCCGCCTTGCGCGGGTTGTGCCATTCTGCACTGCGATTCTTAAAGCCGGGTCCGTATTTTCCAAAGAAACGCAAAGCTAAAGTGTAGTAAGAGTGAAGAGGACTGATAATTCCATCCTTACATCTCGAGAAGCTCCGTTAAGCAGCAGCGATGATTGGAGAGTGTCGATGTGGAAAGCCGTCCGTGTTAAGATTACGAGATTTTAGACCGGTCGTGTGAGGCCGGCGTACCACTGGGAGGCAAACGTCGTTTCCGGCCGAGGAGCACAGTGGGAAGGCTAAAACTACGGCTTTCGACTCTGGCCAAATTACATCCGATCGCCGCGCACTCACGCGTTACAGAGATTTTCTCTCTTTTTTTTTGTTCCGCAGCAGTTGCTAATCCGCACCAACCAGAACCGTATAGAAAAATCTGCCGGCCGCTACGGCGCAGCGTCAGTGTCTCTGTTTTCAAAAGCCGAATGTTCATCCTTCACCAGCTTCAACTTATAGCAACAAAGAAAGTAATCTCCTACTTGAAGCATATCTGCCCAAAAGTTGATTGGCAAACCAATCCTCCACAGTCAGCTGGCCGGAAGCGCGCTCGTCTTTCTTGGGAAGGAACTGTTTGTAACTGTCAGATTTTGACCAAAGGTGTTGTGCAGTTGTAGCCAGTCTCAAAATCGAAATAGTACAGTTATGCTTGCAAGGTGCCGTAGATCTCTTCACAGAATGTTTTAGAACAACTCCCGACATACGAAGATACTTCGAGCTGCTAAATAATATACGTCTCTTCGTGTTCGTCACACTCTCTTTGGAATGCAAAATTCTCGACTTTTGGATTCACGGAAACAAAAATATAAGGTTGGTGGAATTTTAGGGTGGTTATCATGTAGGCTACATCTGTTATGCGGTGAAATCTACAATAGTAGAGTTTTGCAAACATGTCACGTGATATGGAATTCTTGCAGCCAGTTTGCCGAAAATAATTCCGGGGTGGGGGTAGGATGAGGTTGTTGTAAGTTACAGTATTCTGCAATCCTTCGTCAACGCCGCCCGGAAAATGTCGTCACTGTTGTGCAGATGTTCGTGCTAATTGGGTGATCTAAGAAACAATCTCGTTAAACCGAAGGGTCGCTCTTAGCTGAATCCAGCGAGACTTGCCGGCAGTGAGGAGGGGGTGTCCAGACAAACCACCACTGCTGATTTTACTCGCTTATCTCCTTCAAAGCAACCGTCAACTATGTGCTGAATTAGCTCTGGTACTGCGCCATCACGGTACCACGTGACAAAAGTTGGTTCAGTTTGGACTTCTCTGACTGAAAATCACCCGTATGGAGGCGGGGAGAGGGATGGGGCTGCTGACTTCGGTAGATCGTTCTAACGAAGAGAAAACAATAAGTTGGGAGAGTCCTGGCTGACGAAAGGGTTGCTCTCGTTTAAGGTTTTGATGAGACCGAAGTCGATGTTCGCTCAAAACAGCATCGTTACGAGCAACTGGTCCGCCATTTCCCTACATCCTTCATCCGTTAAACGCATAAAGCTTAGGAATCCCCTTCACCTTTCCATAGTCCCTACACGAACTGGGTCATTAACTCAAGCTATAAATAGCAGGTTCCATGCGAATGTTAAAGATGCTTCGTACGGTTGGTGCTCGTGGTATTTCATTATCTAAACAAAAAACGTATGACTGAATTACCAGATTATGGTCAAAGTGAGAGTCTGATAATGGGGTATTATGGATCCTCAAACGGAACACTACCTAGTATTACTATTGATTTTCTTAAGGCAAACGAATGAGTAGTTAACCATCGACCAACTTGGCCATCATCGGTTACCCACCTACAGGGGTCGCTACCGTTAAGTGAAATGTCTTAATTTTGTTGTATACATATCCCTTCTCGATAATCATCACCTCGTGGCACTTTTCCAACAAGGGACTTTTGCGCTTCGACACCACCTTTGTTTCCAGATGATACTGCCACTTTTCACACCTTCAAAGCTACCACCCTACGGAAGAGTGGGGAAATGGGTCTTCAGGATTTTCCCAAAGGCAACTAGAACCTGACATAAATTCTATTGAACGCCCTTTAAAGCACCTTAATCGCCAATTGTGGAAAACAATACCCTCCTCCCACATCTTTGGTAGATTTGAAGGAAACTCTTGGACTTCAGGCCGCACGACGCTCCATATCCTCATTTTGTCCAGGCCACATGGTCTAGCCCTTCAAGAGTATACGTTAAAAAGATACTAAATACTAATTTTATGCTCTATGCTATTCTGTATGACTCTTAAGTGCATATGCGTACCAAAATAACATCTACTTATGCTCAGAGGGCGCTCATTTTCTTTTGGCAGGGTTCTGTACCAAAATTTTTGTATGTGCTTTCCTTTTGTTAAATTTCCAGTTATCTGTTAACCCGCTCGGGTCAAATAAATATGTTTAACCGAAAACAGTAAAGCTGCTACTGGCAGCAGCTAGATAGATCGCTTCAAACTGGTGCCTGTTTTCCGCTCTAATTAACGCTAAAATATCAATTATCCTTTAAGCGTTGGCGAAACGGTTTGTCTTTCGCACCTGTCACATTGTATTAAAGCTGTCGGCATTCGATGTCGCCTCTCCGCCGGTAAGACAATCTGATGTCTGATGAAATCGCGCGGTCTGTTTACTATAGGTTTTCATCCGAGATTTCAACAGGTGCAAATCGACTCTTTTTTTCCCATTATTTTTTTTAAAGAATTTATATTGCATTGCCGATCCTTTGTGATCACCGTATATACCGGTTTCGTAGAAAGCTTGAGTTGTTTACCTTTGAGGGTGGAGATAGGAGAGGAGGCTGTTATTGTATTTCTTTTGTATTCAAAAACTAAAGCGAAAGACATCGTGAAACAAAAACAAGTGTACAGATTCCTTAAATAGAATCTTTAAAGGTTCGGTTACCTACCAGATGAAAGATCGGAAAAGAAAACCATCAGTAATTATGATCAAGCAATTTATTTCTCAGCCAAGATACTCCATAGGTTTTATTGTTGCTTATTAATAGAGAAATCACATGACGATGTCACGACATCTACCAGCATCCTATCCGCAGAGTCAGAAACTACAATATCTGGAACGTTTGCAGCTGGCTCGTCGTGTTCTACATGCTTGACATGAGACGTCGGGTAACACCGTCCAATACTCTTCGGCACAGCTGAGCCAAAGAAAAATTGTTTTTTTTTTTTTTTTTTTAGGAAGAATATGCTTGGGCTCTGTGTCGCAGAGGCCGTTCGGTTGGTGCAAAGTTCTTGGGACGAGGTTAGCCAGTCCATTACAGTTGACGAAGAAGTCCGGATAACTCCGACCGATCAGGCGACCACCCTGGACGATGACGTCTGGAGCTCCTTCGCGAGCCATAACGACAACTGGCACTGAAGAAGAAAAGCACTTAGAAATAGATATCGCCCTAAGATATTCAGATCGATAGTTACGAGAATTAAGGGGTCGGTAAAGTTAGTTAACTGGACCCGCCGAAGCTGATGAACCAACGACTTTTCCTTCGTCCTTTTCTACCAGCCGTTCGCGTGATGGAATTTCTTCCCACCATCTAGAAACCAAAAGTTCTGGTTGGGAATTTCCCTGCCGAAGCGAAGCGTTGGAGCTCTTTTGTGGCCCGGGACAAGCAGCAGCACACTCTGACGGACAACCGCGACACTACGCAGCTTTATCACGGTTATCTCAACTCTATCGTAGACTCTGGCAAACGAGACGCCATCAAGGCTTAGGATCTTAGAATTTCCAAATGCAAACTTGAACAAATCGGAATATCTAATTACTTTTCCCGTCTAAAAGAACAGTCCTAGACTGCTACTCACATCTACATGTCGTAGGTGGTGCGCGATTCCGGTCACTTCCTCGTGCCGAGGAAAAGGACATTTTTTTGAAAATATTCCTTCCATCTTCTAACGTCGTCTTTGTCATGTTGTCAGATCCTGTCCGCCTGAAAGCTTATTTATGATCTCAATGTCACTTCCGTGAAATATCTTGTTTTTTTATACGGAGATATTTTCAACGATGCAATAAATCTTCCTTCCATAAACTTAACTTATGCTGAACAGTCTGTTTCATATAACTAATGGAAGAAGAACACTGGTAATTGTTCGCACTGCTAACGGCGCAAGAGCGATTAATCTCGGCCAAGGTTGACCACATCAGTAAACCCAGTAAAGGTACTGTATTATCAAATTCAGTAAAATTCCGTATTGTTAACGAAAAAATAATTTGCTTATGTTCTACGTCATAAACAATGCATACATCGATACATAACTTTGAAAATATGTCAGAAAAAAGTCTTCGTGATAATGATTATAAATAAATTTGTCCAGTAAGACCAATTTTTTCCGTATATGGCACTAATAACCATAATCTTCGCCTATCTATTAGTCATTTCACAATCAAAGATTCGTTTCAATTTTGCTTTCCATTTCGGTAATATTACTGTAGATGATTAGTTAGTGTGTGACATTGAAGCAGCTGACTTATTCACGAATGTATCTTTAGAATAATATATTATCATTGACGTTTGTCTTAAACTATATTTTGGCTCTATGGTTGCTTGTGACCCACCGGAGTCCGTGAAGCATCAGTTGTGTATTTACGTTACTGTTATTTAATGATAAATTATATCCTCAGACTGGTGGCGTTGCCATGGGAACTCCCCTCGGCCATTTTTGGAAAACTGTCTTTGTGTTCAACTGATGATCAATTTTTGAAAACATCCTGTTTAAGTAAATCATTCATATAGTGGTAACCCTGCTAAAATCCTACAATAGTTCGCCTCACGATATCATTTCCGTCTTACTGTTTAGTTTCAGGATGCTGGGGAATTACTTACGCTTTCTCTGTACTCCAATTAACGGTCATATTCGTACCTTTCTTCTTCGTCAGTCAGCCTTTACAGGTTTTTGTTTTGAACCGGAATAGGTCCGTTTCATTTTCGTACCAAGAAATCGTGTTTCTGGTTAGTCCTTTGAAGCACGTGAAACCTGCTCTCCGTTTGTTAATTTTTTAAAGTAATCCACCACCTTTACTTATTACTCCATTCACAGCTGATGATCTCCGTAGGTATAACTTTCATCGCAAGGCACAGTAAGTACTTTTGAAACTGTCCTTACTTCAGTTATTTACTACATCTGAAAACCAATCGTTTTACCATTCGGCTTTCGAGGTTTTATTTAATCTAATTAAATAAACACTTAAGTAAAGTTGGTCTTTCGGTTTTAACCATATTCGGAGCTTGAAATCTCCCTCTCTACAGTCCCAGTGGGAAGAACGAGTAGAAGAGGAAAATGAAAGAAAAAAAAGAACGACAAAGTCAGATATGTGATTAGAAAGCTCAGGTAAGCAGATGGAAAGAGTAGTTGTTTTTTCACCGGTAATAGAGGGAAAACACCGAAAACCATTGTGATTTACCCCCCCCATCCCACTCTAGACAGAGCAAAGCAACCTCAAAGATACCCGAATCGGTGAGCGTTAAGGCAAATATGGCTGGCACGTAGAGTGAAAAATGTCCAGCTAAGCTGATGGACGGTGGCGAGAGGTCAGCAATCGCGCGGGTCTTGCGAATTAAGGGCCGAAACTCGTGGACGGTTGGCACGCAGCTGAGGAGTCGTCCGTCAGAGACACCTCGAATATATCTGAAAGCGTAATGCACCGATCTCCTGTCGTTTTGATCGTATGTGGGCTTAGGTCTGTGAGGCGGCACACAGCGACAAGACCATCAGGTGCGTCCGCGGAAGAGTCACAGACCAGCGGGGCGCGGGGTGAATAAATATTCGACCCTTTTCAACCGTATTACAGATTTAACGTCAAGATACAGGCTGCAGCATTGCAGGGAATTCATGCCTCAAATTCCAAAAATCTGTTGACATTACTATTTTATAATATGTTGCAGACCACGTGATGCTGACAGTCCATCACATCGCACGAAGCGACCGATGCAAATCTGAAAGCTAGGCGATCTTAAATTCTTCGTTTCGTCTAATATTCCCAAACCACGTTGGAAAGAAACAAACCACGAAGGGGTGGGTGGGGGAGGGGTAGCTAGTCAGCCTGGAGCAATACCTCCAGGCGAGGCGTCACTTGCGGTTTCGGCTAGGATAGGAATCAGAAAGGACTTACTCTGGGAGGAGGGACGCCGCCGGTTTCCTCCCCTCCGCCCATCCCGTCTTTTCATTTTCTCGCGTTCCACAGATGTTTCCAATAAGGTTCGGATAACGAAAGTACGCGTGGAGACGAGCTGTTCGCCCTTGTCACGCGGAGGGTTCGCGGTGTTACTGCGGCACGCCGGGTCCTAACACAACGTTGAAATGTCGATCCGCATCTTTGTCCAAGCATCTGCTCGAGAGTTGATGGGTGTCAGCTGGCATCACCAGTACAAGGCCCGTCGCCCCACACCGCCGAGGCGGGATCACGGCGGGGATTCTTCTCCCGTTGTTCTCCACCCTTTCTTGGCTACAGCTTTCCGGCCCATAAATGCAAATATTCTGCCACATTCTGGACGTTGTAGCAACAAAGGGGACCGGGCGGCGGTGGCGTTCCGAAAGTCAGCCGCCAACGGAACGGACCTTGGCGACCGGCGCTGATATCCGAAACCGCCCGCGACTGGCGCGACAGCACAAGACGCGATGGACGGGCGAAATTAGGGCATCTCTGAGAGAGAGAGAGAAGAGAGAGAGAGAGAGAGCGCAATCGGAAATACACCGAGCTCCCTCCGAAGCCATCGTAAATCTACGGTTGATATGTACCACGCCCGACGTCCCTACCGGAGCGCCATCTGCCGATAGCAATCGCGCGTGTTTCGTGATGCAGATGCCGCTGGCCATACAGTAACAGCTTGTACCACTGCAAAAAAAAACGCGACCGATTGCTTTGTTATCAGCCTCGGCGTGGATACAGCGACACGCCATCTGGTGCTGTTTACCCAGCACTCGCTGTGAGCCTTGTCGGTCATCTGGAAAATTTTGTGCAGAACGAGGCAGTAGTACCTGGAAACTTTCACACACCTCAACGCCTGGGCCTGTTGGAAATGCTTTCGCCCGTATACGCTCCCTTACCCTCGCAATACTATATCCGAAAGACACCCGCCGCAATCGATTTGCTTAACGACAACGTCACTGTATTTGCTGACGTCATGAGAGGCCGGCACTGTCAGCATCATGCCGTTTGTCGGTTGTCTCCCTTTCCTCTCTGAGCGTCACTTTACTTGGATGTATTTACCCCTCTGAAAATATTACCTTGTTTTCCATAAAAACTTAATAATTTTAATTTACTATTAATACTTTAAAAAAATGGACCACTGTCATGATTTTATGTCGCACGGTATCTAAATATTTAACTTTATTAACATTGTTAACTAATCTGAGCGACGCTACCAGAGATTTTTAACATGTTACTTAATAGTTCAGTGACAGACTATTAAAGAGACAACTAGTGCTACGTTTCAACAAGGGTACTCCATCATATCCCAATGACGATGATGGTATCGAAGACTCCATTTCTGTGGTGTTTGTCGTCCCCCTTTGTCTAATGGTCTGGTCATTATATCATAGACAGTATATATATATATCGCTTTAATTAATAAAGTATTGTCTTTGTTGAATAAAAATTTCATTTTTAAACAATTTGTCTGCTATATGAGAGTTGAGAAAATCAGCAGCAAGGCAGTAAAACAATTAGAATAAAAAGAAAGATAAAGTCCACCTTTAAATTGGTTGTGTATTTATATGAATGCGACTACAACAACAAAAAATAAAATAAGAGGAAACAACTTATTACATTTGGTTTTTATCCTCCGTTCTATGAGGAGAGAGTCTAAGCAGTCGCTCTCTACGTGAAGTTGCATTCCAAAAATCTGAAAATCGAATAAGCTAAGACGACCGAAGAATCAACGCCTCTGCTCGCCATCTTGCGAGGTCTCCGCTATCACGGGGCCAGGTTCCTCCTTTTGTCGAATGCTTCTCCATACTCCCTTTCGGTCGAGCCGCTCTTGTCTTTTTTTTCCTTCTCTTTCTGAGTCTTTATTCAATGTCGGCTTCCTTCACGCTCCAGAGCGCCGAACTACGAGCTGTCGGTCGCGAGTTCGCGAGTGACGACACAATTAGAAGCCGTTCTCGGTAGCGGCGCTTAACAGAACGAAGAAAGCGACTAATGAAGAATATATTAAGGATGACGCGAGTTTGGCCATTATTCCGATCTATTCATGGTGGGGGGAGGTGTAGAAAAGGGGGCATTTAAAACACGGAAAAGAGTCTCGTGCCTTGCACCTTTTACGAGCATTTGCCGACAGAAGATATGTACCTCCGTGGACGGGTTAACTGCCCCGTGCAGTTTCTACGAACTAACCGGTCCTCCGTTTTCTTCCTTCAAGTGACAAAGAGGAAACTTGTTTATTGTGTGGCTTCCAGCGCTTCCCGAAGTTTCGCTACTCTTCTTTTGGTGAGGGTTGGGAATGAAGGGGGTAACGGTGAAGGGAGTAGGAAAGGAAAAGGGATTTCTCCGTACGCCCATCACTCGCCGCGCAGAAGTTAATGTAGGTTAACTTTCGTAGTACCGCCGCCGCCATTGATTTTTACCATTCTATATTTAATATAGAAGACAACGGGAGAGTGATTAATTCACCGCGCTCTCTCGCCGCCGGCAACCGGAGATGCGAGGTGAAAGGGAGGTGGGAGGAAAGTCCGGACACCGCGGTCTGCCGAGATAATGGACTTAGCGAAAAATCCCAGCGGCACCGAGGCAACTTTTGTGAGCTCTTCTCTGCAAGGAGAGATACGAACACGCCCCGAGTGAAAGCCACGCGAAAATCGATAGATATATTTGCAAAAATTTAATAATGTTTGTACTGACCGCGGACCCGAAGCTAAAAGGTGATTGGAATTTGTATGGCGGGAAAGTTTTTTCCGTGACATTTTGTCCCTCCCCCCGTAACTTCTCTCTTCCATCTCTCCGTCTCTCTCTGTACTGACGTTATCTCCTCTCTCTGTACTGACGTCATCTCTCTCTCTGTCTCTCTCTCTCTCTCTCCATCCATCTATCTCTCTCTCTATCTCCACTCTCTCCCTCTGTCTCTCCATCTCTCTCTCTGTACTGACGTCATCTCTTCTCTCTCTCTCTCTGTCTCTATCTCTCTCTTCTCTATCTCACTCTCTCCCTCTGTCTCCCCCATTCTCTCTCTCTCTCTCTCTCTCCATCTCTCCTCTGTACTGACGTAATCTCTCTCTGTACTGACGTCATCTCTCTCTCTCTCTCTCTCACTCTCTCCATCCATCTATCTCTCTCTCTCTATCTCACTCTCTCCCTCTGTCTTCCCAATCTCTCTCTGTACTGACGTCATCTCCTCTCTCTCTCCCCTCCCTCTGTCTCCCCATCTCTTCTCTCTATCTCACTCTCTCCATCGTCTCTCCATCTCTCTTCTCTGTACTGACGTCATCTCTTTCTCTCTCTCTAACTGACGTCAAATGTCTCTAACTGACGTCATATCTCTCCATCTCTCCCTCTCTCCATATCTCTCTCTCCCTCTCATTCTATCGACGTCATATCTCACTCTTTCCCTCAGCCTCTCTGCTGCTCATTCTCTCTCCCTCTCTTCATATCTCTCTCTATCCCTCTGTCTCCCCATCTCTCTCTCTCTCTCTCTCTCTCTCTCTCTCTCCTCCTCTCTCCATCTTTTCCCTTCATCCTCTCTTTCTCTTCATTTCTCTTCTCTCCTCTCTTCATCTTTCACAAAGAAAACAGAAACAGGCAAAAGAGGCCTCGACATGTTCTCCTCATATGACCAACCAGCGGGAAACAACTCTTTCTTTTTAATCCTAATCCGAAAGAAATATATGGCTGCGAGATATAAGTATACGGCTGCCATAGACAAAGGTAGCGCAAGCCGCCGACGGTGAGCATGGAAAGCTCCGAAACTATTTCTTTTGGATGGAAACGTGAACCCGGCGTAGAGAACGGCGAGAGACGGTCGTAGACGAGACCGTGCCAAGATGTGCTTTCCGCCGCCTCCGGGTCTTAAGTTAGAGCCGAGGACGTCCGCGCCGACTGTAGCCACCAGGGTAATCGAAACTGCCAGCGATGGTAATAGCTTGAATCCGTAGGCGAGACCTTCGGAGAATATAGCAATCATCTGTACCATGCGTACCGGGTAAGCCACTAACAACCCTGTCACAAATACGCCATGTTACAGTTTGGAACCTCGCCTTCTTCCGACTTTGGACAGAGATATTTGGAAAGTCAAGAGATAAGTGCAGTCGGGCGGTATAATGAATGATGCTGGTACAATACGATTCGATCTTCAAATGGGGACTTTTGTGATGAAAGGAAGAAAATTAGTTAAGTCGGTGTGCGTTTTTAGTATGCACGATGCATCCACAAAAGCAAAGGTGTACAAATCAATTTCAAGAGCTACTACATCCAACACCAGTTGGTCACAACAGGGCGGCCAGGAAGGAACCGCGATGCAACGATTAAAGAAACGTCTAAAGTTACTGAAACTATTAGGAGTGAAATTTCGTGCCACTAACGCTAATTCGTTTCATAGTTATGCGATGGAACAACCTACAGAAGCGATAGGACCGCATCCAGATCCATGTTTTCAGCAGTTTACTTTACATTAGGTAACTCTTTAAAAAAAAAAAAAAAGACGGAAGACATTTTAGCTTACACAAGCCCCTCGGTAGAGAAGGAGAACATTTTTTAATTAAACCGCACCATCTTTATTACCAGCACACACACACACACACACCCCGCCGCCAATCCCAGTAATCCTGATAAATCGCGCTAACCACTTGACTAAGACTTCATCGTCGTATAGATTATTTGTGGAGGGTGAACCTGTTGGCCATTCCCCGTGCTCTCGCTGCTCGTGGACGAGAGACGGCCACCGGGTCTTCACTTGAGGCCGTATAGCGCGTATCTGACAGGGGATGAGGAGGATGGTCTGCTCACCGTTTGCTTTTCATATACTGCTCGCAGCTGCTTCTACCTTTTCCCCCGATACGATGAAGACCCTTCCTTTCTTTCTTTGTGGATCCTCGTTTGGCTGCATTATCCGCAGAGTCATTTCCCCTGGTGTTATATTAGACCGATTACCCTCGTTGCTGTTTCTTTGAGTTTTTCTCTGACTAATGAGCGGTAATGCTGTTTTTGTTGTTGTTTGTTGTTTTTTTTAACCAATCCCGTTGGGGGGGTTTCTAGCTCTTAGGACTAACAATGCATCGGGAAAGACGACAACCATAGATGTCGTTACTGAGTTGTCGGAGACAATCCCCGGCTCTGCGGCGATTGCTTTGATCTTTGCTCTTCGCTTGGTACATCCTTTTCCTGTCGCTGTACCATCCGTTTCTTCGGTCTGCTGTCTGAATGTAAATTCTCGCCCCTCCCTCTGTTGAACCACCCGAGCACCGCTAAATCGGATATTTATTCCGTTACTAAAATTGCATTTTCTAATATCAAACCAAGCTGGACTCTTTTTATAATAATTATTGGAAATACCGGTAACCAGGCACCTATTTAAAAGTCCAATGGCCGTTTATGCGTGGGAGTAAAGCCGGCAGGGGAGGTGACTCTGTCATTAGAAAGGTATGTGGCAACAACGCGGACTTTCCAGAAGAAGAATCGCCAAAATGCGAAAGATTTTATTCTTTAACGTGATCCTGTTTTGGGTAAATTCTCCGTTCTAAAATAGATGATTACGGTTCGGCTGTTGAACTGCACCGGGAATTGCACCAGAAGCCTCCATTAGAGGGCGCTGTTGAGAATGAGAAGCGCAAACAGCGATTACATTGGTGACGTCGTCGGCGTAGGCAGCCTGAGAATTGTGGCATATCTGTTGTAATTAATTAACGGCGCGGTGAACCATCTGTTCCCCGAGTTGCTAACGTGAAACATTCTTTTATTCGTAAGACCGCGTAGACGAGGCACCCACCGAGCCGTCGTTTTTTTTTTTTTTTTTTCGTTTGTAGATCTGGCTAAAGTCGCTCGTCTCGGTACTTCGATCTAAACGTCGAGTTCATTCGACCCTGCAAGAAGACGATCTCAAACTTTATCCAACATCTGCGCATTGGGAAAAGAGAGAATCACCATCTTACCATCGTGGGTTTCTGTTGTGACGCTCTTTAAGGAACAAATTAGGGAGTTTGTTAGGCACTGGCTTGTGAGAAGGATGGTCTATCCTTGCCCGCCTTCCGACGACAGCGAGCAGTCTGTCTACGATAGATGCTTCTTGAACGTTTGAGGTTTGTGGTTTTTTGTTGTTTTCTTACTGGAAGAGTGAGACTTTGGCCATGTGCCTGGTGTATCGACGTTATGCAGTCGAGTGCTTGTGCGCAATCGCTATTGGAGACCGACGTGGTTCGGCGAGCATACCACAGCATGGCTTCTTCTTTGCTCTTTCGCGCCATTCTATCGGAATGGTTTTCCTTCCACAGCCAAACAGACCTCGTAAGGATTTCTCATTTGCTGCTGATGACGAAAATGTTAGGACGCAGAAATGGCAACGCTTGTTAGAAGTAATCTTCGGGGAAGTCTACTGTTACCAGCGATGATAACCACGGGAGAAAATATGATCCGCTGTTGTTTTATGGCTGGACGAGTTCGTTACTTATAGGCAAGGTTTGATCATTTGTAGGTAATTTCTGATTTAGCACTAAATTGCAATTGAGCCAAGCATCTGTGTCTCTTGAGAATACAAGTTTAAAAAAAAAAAAAACTATATGCAAGCTCTTCGCAGTCTGATAACTCGATAATAAACTGGAGGTTGGTTCTCTATAAACGGTAACTCAAGACTACTTCCAGTATGTATTTTTCTTCCGACGACGACGACGATTAGCTTCAGGTTGATGGATGGGTTCATTTGGTAGAATCTTTCCAGCCTTGAAACAGTTATTTACAAAATAAAGCCATTAAATCAAAAATTCCAACTGCGGTACGGCTAAGTTGAGGAAGTACAGTGTGAGAATTAGCAAAGTTTCTGAAATGGATTTCCTCAGATAATCAGCGATTAGCGGTAGAAAGAAAGAGGAAAATCTATACGATAAAACTGTGTAAGCAAAAGCGAGGATGGCGCTTTGAATATTGACGTTTTAGCTAACGTAATCACTTAAAAAAAAATAGATGATAGGTTCTATTCATGCAGAAAACGCTAAAAAGTTACTTATATTCCGTCTCTTATTAAAAATTCATTTTTATTTTGTTTTTATGTTGTTATGCTTTTGCTACTAACGCGATTAATTGTTAATTTAATTTCAATAAATGTATATAAAACAAAATATTTGGCGATCAAATAGCGACCAACTGGAATCTTTACACCGCTTATAAAAATAGATCTTAAGAATATTCAGGGACACTGAAAGAATAAGCAGTTAGATAGTTTAGTTTATACACGAAAGAGGGGAGCGATGTATTAGCTACATCGCTTCTAAGAGAGCATAGCTAGTATGTTATCTGACGCCAGCCCGTTGCTTCCGGGAAACTCTCTTCACACTACCTGACACCAGTCATGACGTTGTGAAACTCGCTCGACGACGTCGTCGCCCCCTCCCCTGTCGGCGAGAACGCGAACATGATGGTTCTTAAACACAATTATTTTGCATCAGATAAAAGTGATTTATTAGCAATGATATACGTTGCCTGGCCACTTTATTAAGATCTATGTAGCTCGATAGCGGATGACGTCCGGCAGGTGCTTCGGTGCTTAAGGGTTTTGCTGGTAAGTCCCACCAAAAGTATCGGTGACTCTAGCTTTAAAGTCAATGAGAGAAAAAAGAGGGTGAACAAGGTGTTTGCTGGGAGGGAGAATTGTGGGCGCAAACGCGTAGAGAGAGGGACTGAAAGAGGCATTGCGACGAACGTGGCAAGGAATGGAGTTCGGCAGTAATAAGAAACCATCGCGCAAGGCACCAATCACGGTTACCAACATGAGAAGACGCCTCGTGAGGCGCAAGCATCGCAGACATTGAACTAAGGGGGACCGGTGTACACTGATGTGGTCGGACGATTCATGGCGCTAAACGGATTACCCGGACCCCTCTCGTGCTCTCCCGACGGTGCCGGAGTCATGACTTGGGGTATGTTATCCCAGCAGACTCTGGGCCCTTTGATTTCGATAGAAAGGAAAAAAAATGAAAAAGCTTTCTTTTAGCATCATTTCGGATCAAAAGAATCCGGCAGGACTCAGCATACGCCACGACTCTGGTTATATCCAAGATGCCAACGCTCTGCCCACATTGTGCGTCCATGGCTTTCAAGAATGAAATTCCAGGCGTCTTCCCTGGCCAGCGCGATCCACGGATCTCAATCCAGTTGAGCATTAGTAGGATAAACGCGAAAGACGCATTCGCTCCCACGGTCGTCCGCTGCACACATTGAGATACAATATCAATGACGAAATGTGGAAATACTCTTCAGGACACCTTCCGGTTTCGTCGGCCAATAATTTTCTCCTTAGGATGTGGAGAAGAGGGCCTGATGATGCATTCAGATCTCAGTTGGTCTTGCTGGATTGAGTTTTAGCGTTACGGTCTGATGAATTCGATCTCATCCAATTCTTACGATTGTTTATTGTTTGTTTATAGCGGTTTCGAAAATAACGTTCACGAACAACTCTGGTAATTTGCATATTTATATTTTGCAGTTCGATTAAAAGTTCTCGACAAATCCTTTTTTTTGTCTTTCCATTTTGTATAGAATAAGTTGGCTTCATTTTTTTTCTAAATTGTTTGTAACATAAAATTTACTTAATTACATATATGTATTCCCTCCAAGTGCATCGTGCTTTTACTGTAACATACATATCTTGCTAATCGTAATAATTATGGCAAGTAGTTTCAATAATTGCCAGCGATCCACTGAACAAAACGTCAAATTTCCTGGTACGAGTAAAGTCCATCTCTATACGAAAATTAATAGTAAAGACTGACTTTACATGGCCTCACTGACTCGCTTGATGATATCTTTTACAGCGTGAAAACGTTCGCGAATGATTTCTTTCGGGCACCTGTCCGACACACCGCAATGGCAACAGCCTTCGTTCTAACCGATTTACAAGTAGTTGGCGCTACCCGGAGCTAAATATATGTACTTTCTTTACATTAACAAATGTTTACAAGCAGCTAGTCATATGTTCACCAGAACATTTTCTTTTTTAGTTCTTCCATCGAACAGCTGACCGGTGTTTATTCTTTGCGGATAAACACTGACGTAAGATAAAGATGCAGAGATTCATCCACGCTGCAAAAAAAACAGAAAATTAAAAAAAAAAAACGTTTTTGGATTTTGCTTCCGCGTTTGGGCCGAGTTCGCTCACGTATTAAACGGACGGAAACAAGTAGCCGTCCAGGGTTGCGAATACAGATCCCCCTCCTCTAATGATTCGCGCCATCACATGTAGGTATAGCGCCGGTAATGTTCTCCATTGGTTTCCAATTCCGAAACCAACCCCCCAAAAAAAGAAGAAACGTTAATACGAAGTCTGTAAATGCTTGAGCCAACTTCTGTCTAACCCTGACTTCTTGTGTTGGCGAATGTAAAAGACCGAGCAGATCTCTTTGCTCTCCGTATGCTCGGGATCTTATATTATTTCGGGAACTCTGCTTCGATCGTTTAGAAGTCCAGACCGGATGAACAATGCAGCATTAATTAGACACGCGCCGGTATTGACTTAGTAATATCCAATATGTCTCCCAGATGCGGAGAACTTTCAGAAGAAATGGATCTAATAGTTGCCGCAACAAACCTGCGAAACCGCGTTCGGTTCTCCGGCAGACACCATCTTTTCTGTCCTGATGACGTCGTGGAACAGAGCCAACAACTCCCCCCTTTTTTTCCCTTTAAACGTGAAAAGCATAACTTTTATCGAATATCGCGCGATTAATATTCTTATATCCGGTTCGCGGACGACTTCTCCCTTTGTTGCAAGCAGGGACAAATGAAAGGATGCCTACAGACCGGTTCTGCCGTAAATGGGGGATCATCAATAATTATCTCTCATATAAATTGTCAGTTTATTAATGCTTACAGTTAAAAGCGTATTAGCTGACGGCCCGTTAGAAAGTACATGGGACGGAAAACCTATCACAGAAAGAAAAGGAAAAAGGTTCGTTGCCAACAACTTCATTCCTATCGGAAATATCCCTTCTCTCTTTTATCGGAGAGTCCACAACTATGGCCGCCGGCGTACACGGAATTTAGCTCGGAATACTAACAGAAACACAACCACGTACGCTGATTGTGTTTTTATCAGATATTTAGATTGTGTTGTTGTCGTTGCCTTTTCATCATTTGTCTTCCCGATTTAAAGAGGAGTTAAATGCAAAAACTGCGTTCAAATAACGAAGCAAAATGTCATCTGTCTTCGAAGCACTAAACGTATCGCAGGTACACTGATGACGGCTCGTATTATTGTGGCCCTCTGGTCGTTCCAGAACTAATAAAAACGAATAAGCAATGCGATTGATTAGGTAATACAAAGTTATGGATTGATTTATTTTTAAATGAATGTACGTTTTTTTTAAAAAATAATAAGATGCTGGGGAAATGTTCTCTTGAAGGCGGTGTGAGGATATTCCTTCACCACAGGTTATTGTCCGTGAAAGTAAACTGATTCGTGGACTTCGTATAAATGGTAGGTATAACAGCAGAGCTAATAACCTCATCTAGCTAGTCCTGACCTGCGATAGTTCGTTAGAAGAGATTCACTTTACTTTTTATTTTTCTGGTCACACACCTCCCCCTCATTCCCCAAGACTAGAGCACAGCCGTCCCTTAAGACGGCTCTAACAAATCACAGACAGCATTAGATTAGTCTGAACCGACGAGATTCGCTCTCATTACAGAGGAGAACTTAGCTCCGGTGAACCAGACTATTAGAGGTGTGTGACATACCGGCTATGCAGGGTTTACAGGAGCGGATGCGGCCGATTTCGAAGTCAGGCCGGACATACATGTCTCACAGACCTGATAAATCATACGGGATGGAACGTGCCGATATGATGCGGCGTAATGGCAAAATGGGCAGTCGGCACGGATGTGGCGCCCTACTACCCCGCCACCTGTGTCGTGAACTAAAATGCTTGTTTGTTAGATCTTCCAAAGTCGGCTGATAACACTATTGTTGTTCCACCGCTGCTTTACCGTTTCCGAGAAGTGCCCGACGTCTCCCTAATCCATTTTATGTCAGACGCGGATTCGCGGGTAAACTAATAGCTTCGAACTTTGGTGTGGCACCGAGCTGCTTCAAGTAGAACTTAATCCCAGAACCGGCATATCGGAAATTTCCGTGAAAAAAAAAAGGGGGGGGAGCATTTTTTTTGTGCGCAGCGCCCCCTATTTGGAAAAGCTGTCAAAACTGTTGCAATAAGAAATTTCCAAACCTCGCTACGGTTTTTTTTTTCTTTTTGTTTTGTTGTGGGTAATTTTTTCACTTTAAGGGACCCCTCTCCCCCTCCTCTAGGGCACGCGGATCGCACCTGCTGAAGCACAATCTTGATATCGCGTATTTATTGGCTGTATTGTTGTTTCGATCGTGACTCGCAATCACGCGTCGGGACCCTATGCAGAAAATCTACTCTACCGTTACTCAGATACAACACAACGATGTCGTCGCTTCATTTGCATATTGATGCGTATCAAATATTGAAAGATTTCCCAACGAGAATCCCCCCCCGTACACACACCGCTGTTGTTCTAACGCGGTGGAAAAACCCTATTATATTTTAATGAATCCTTTTTCTTCTTCCGAACACCACTTTTTTTTAATTATTAATGTCACGCTTGAGTTGTTTTCTCATGATCTAATTTTATAATTTAGTGTACCAGAAATTAAAAAAAAAAAAACAAACTGTAAAACATTTCAGTTAAATTTTTATTATTTTCATTATTATACGTATATGGTTAAAAATAATAATAATTAATTCGCCGAGTTGAATTTCCGAGCTGGAGTCATGTTTTCGATTTTTTGGGGGGGAGGAGCGATCTGTTTCTTTCTGTGAGGGTTGATAGTGATGACGTCATATGCAGAAGAAAACTATTCGCTGGGGATTAGGGTTGCGAGGAAATGTCAACAGAAAATGTTATTTCTCTTCACGAAATTGAATCTTTCTGAATAATTGGCACATACACACACACTCACACTCACACACACACGCACTCACACACACATACACACACGCACTCACACACACATACACACACTCACTCACTCTCACACACACACACTCACGTTCACACACACTCACTCACACACACTCACTCACTCTCACACACTCACGTTCACACACACTCACACACACTCACTCACTCTCACACACACTCACGTTCACACACACACACTCACACTCACACTCACTCACACACAGACACACACTTAACCTTTTTTTTTCTAATTCGTAAAACAAAGACGAGATTCACCATCAAAAGTACCGAGATGTCGGCAGAATCTTTCCTTCAGACATCAATCGTTTTAAAGCCGCTTACGGCAATAAATGGTCGTGATTAAAATCAGACGCGGTTCGGCTGCCCACGAGCGCATCTCTTGTGATGCGTAAATTTTTTTTATTTATTTATCATTTTTTTTTATAATCTGCAAGCGCGATACAGTTCTTTAATCTTGAGAGATTAATGCCCCCACCCCCATACCCACCCGGTATGACGTCATTAGTATTGCGCGATAGAGCACTTGTCATGACGGTGTTCTTTTTGTTGTTGTTGTTTTTCTAATCCGTACTTCTAGGGTGTAAATGAACAGGTAAAACGAAAATATATATATATATATATATATATATGTATATACACGCAGCCGAAAAGAATTTCTTGTCGCGCTGCTGTCTTCACATTCGATAGGGCGACTAGAAACCGACACAAGTGGATTAGTTCTGGACGAGGCCCCTCGGGGTCGCGGAGCGCGGATCGCCGAACGATCGGCGCGACGTAAACAGTTTGAACGGCCCCGTGCGATCAAATTGAGTTGGACAGGAGCCAGGAAAACTTAATCGCGGTCTGGGAATATAACGAGGCGCCATCAATACGAGGCGGGGGGGGGAGAAGGAGGATGAGGAGGAGGAGGAGGAAGAGTTTGCCGACGGAATTTGGAAAATGTCCTGGAATTGACAATTTGGAAAAGAGTCGGCTCGACTCGGAGTCTTCCCGAAGCCATTATTTTGCTGTTGGTCGCGGGTTAGTTCCGTTAGGATCCGTGGAAAAAAAACAAAGAGAACCCGGATGTGGTGGGGACGGGAGTGGGGGATGGAAACCAGGCACCATTAATTAATACGGTCTTCGGCTTCTTAAATCTTAGAGACAGGAATATTTAACGGCCTGATATTCAAGTAAATCGTCATGCATCTGAATGCGGAATAACAGATGAAAGTAGGCGTCGTTAGGTGCGGACATATTTATCGAGTCACGTGGACAGCGATCGAAAGGTGCAGACCTGGGAAGGATTCGCGCGGACAGTTGTCTCAGAAGAACTGCGGACGCTGTCCGGGTTATATGGCCACAGGATGGCAAATATTAACCGACGCCTCAATAGTATAGATAGGTGTGCTTCCTGCTTTTCTGTGATCCGACCGCTATGTTACCAACACCGAGCAAGAATCAATAGCCCCCCAAACACATCATACGTGCGTTGTACTGGAAATACTCATAAAATGGCCAAGCTAAACTGAAAGTACAAAAAATGGTGGTGGTGTAATTAGTTAAGGTTTTTTTTTTAATGCCCCAGCACTCATTCCATCCATCCATCACAAAGATGCGAGTACTAGGTTAACGGAGAGTAAAGCGAGGTAATGACACCATTACATATTTTACTAGGTGTAACCCACGGCTTGGATATCGCATCGAAAGGCCGACAAAACACCATATATAACAAAAGAGAAAGAGGCGAAGAACTTGTTCAATTGTCGTCACGGTGAGTTCTTGTCGGGTCAACAGATCCGTCATCAAGTCTCTGGGACGTGGGGTAGTAGTAGGAGAGGGTGGGGCATCTGTGTTGTCGGCCACCTCTTGGCCGTGGCTACTTAAAGAGTACGTCAAACGAGGGGGGAAACCACGAGTTTACGTGATGCTGCCAGAAATGATTGGTACCTAGGTTATGTGATACAAGCGAAAAGAAATTCCTCGCCCTACGCGAGAAGAAGCCCTGTTACTATCCAACAGTTTTCACTTAACATAAAATTACGTTAGAGGGCGCCACGGTAATCGAGTCAAACTACTGGAATGCTGAGGTCGAGGCCGCGAGTTAGCTTTCTACGGCTCGGTTTGGTACACTACTTCACGGAACAGCAGCGTGGGTTTCTTCGGAGCACCCCGATTTCCCCCGTACATTTAAAAATTAGTTCTAATTGGTGCGTGCTCCAGTAGGAGCTTACTCGGAAATATTTTGTTGACTTTAGTTCCCGGTGTCATGCAACCTCCTCTCCTTTACGGCGAGCTAGTTGGTGTTCTGGCTTCGGCTTACGCTAACCATCGGGTGTAGTTGCTGTGGATATGACAAAGACAAGTTTATTTGTTGTATTCATTATAAAATCTTTGAGCTTGACGTCAATGATGGTCGAATCAGATTTTTGAAATCTCGTGCATTCCCGTGATTGCTTATGCTGTGACTACAATATGTGTGTGTGTGTGTGTGTGTGTGTGTTGTGTGTGTGTGTGTGTGTGTGTGTGTGAGAGAGAGAGAGAGAGAGAGAGAGAGAAAGACGTCAGTACAGAGAGAGAGAGATGACGTCAGTACAGAGAGAGAGAGAGCGAGAGAGAGAGATGACGTCAGTACAGAGAGAGATGACGTCAGTACATAGAGCGAGAGAGAGAGATGACGTCAGTACAGAGTGAGAGAGAGAGAGAGCGAGAGAGATGACGTCAGTACAGAGAGAGAGATGACGTCAGTACATAGAGCGAGAGAGAGAGATGACATCAGTACAGAGAGAGAGAGTAAAATTTACGACAACGTGATACTCACAATATCATACCATTAGGCGGCTACCTATGTACATGCGAATCAGACCCAGCTTTAAGTCCGCAGGCGATGTTTTAACCAAACACCTGTCTCCACGTGCGATAACAACACGAAAAGCAATGGATACATTATCACAAGGTGAAAAATAACCAGATCACTTCAACCACTTTATCATATCTGCATCTGTCTGCTAATTAATTAGCTGACAGGAAAACACTCCGCCAGTTCGTTGGCATCGGTTTATCTTGTAAGCTTTTCTCTCTACAGAACTTTATAAAATACCTGGTAGGTAGGTACGTGCATGATATTTCCCTACCTGTGGGGGGATTCTCAAAGGCTAAAATCTGGGACAACTATAATCAGTTATTCTTTGCTCAAACGTATCTTTTCCTTACAAATGTGTGCGAAATGCAATTATGGCCCACATTTATTGAAAGTCAGCAATAATCTTTAAAAGGTTTACTTTAATAGCCATCACTTTTACTGACTTCATCAATCAGAGTCGCTGCATAAAATGAATTTTGATAATCCCCTCATGACCTTTATTTTAAAATTATTATTATTTTGAACTTTAATTAACAAATTGTTAACTTTATTTATGATGAAAAAGTTCTGTTATGGAGATGTTCCGGCAGATGCTCAAGGAAGAGTTAGAACTTTTATGTCGTTGTAGCAGTTATATACATTTTTGTTTGTAATTATTTAAGAAAATACATTCCGAGAAATTTTTAGACGTTGATTTATATTAAGAATTTAAAGACGATGAAGTCAAGTCCCGTAGGATAAAGGCGTAGCCGTAAAAAAAATTGTTATTGAGTCATAAATCGTATTTGAAAATACTCAAAGACCATACTGGTCGTTTCATTAACTCTCTCTCTCTACTGACGTCATATCTCTCTCTGTACTAACGTCACATCTCTCTCTTTACTGACGTCATTCTCTCTCTCTCTCTCTCTCTCTCTCTCTCTTAGATAAGTATCTTTCATAACGGTAATATGCTGCAGAAAATAATGAGATATCCGATGGCGGCGTATATCTGTATTTTTTTTTGTGCTGGCGACGAAACTTCTCTAGGGGGAAGAACAAACAAAAAGATATCCTGTAACAGCAAATACTGAATCAAACTTACAGTAATAGAACGCTTGTCCAGTTGTAATAATTTAATAAAAAGTTATCTCTCTTTTATTGTTCTTCTTTTGTTAGTTTCAATAATTTGCTGCGTGGTCATCTGGATGTCTGAAGAGGTTTCGTCTGAAACGACTACAACAGGAGAATTCGTCGTCGGCTCGATTGTTCGATCAGATATCATAATGGGCGCTCATCCCGGTCGAATACGAGTGTAAACGTAGACGGGGCTTTTGTTCTTGTTCTTGTCCTTGTCCTTTTTTTCCGAGTCAGAGTCCGCATCCTCTATATTCGACACGGCCAAAACATATTTAGCATAAGATGGATGGAGAAAAGTGTTTTTGGAGATTGGGTGGGATAGGGGAATTGGCTATTTAATATATAGAATTTCAATTTTAAAAATAAGAACTCAGCAATTCTTTTGAGAATAAGTCGCGGAAATGGAAAATGGCTAGATGAATACCGGATGAATCGTTTGTTGCTGAAGAATTCTGCCAGCGTAAAGTCTTTGTCCGTTCATCCGGATAACTACTGGACCAGTCACAGGGTGGAGAATGCATATCGATTTCAGCCAGAATCTATTTATTTTTTATTTTCTTCTAAAAATACATTAAATTCTAATTAAAATGTATGACGATCTGTGAATATTTTGAATAGGCCGCTTCTGGTGATGACCACATAAATTAATATACGATCTCGTCCGTTTGTCTGTTTTCTACTTTTAGTTAGCTGCCGAGCAGAGTATTTTAAATCGCTTACCATCTGTGTACTGCTGTGACCAATTTACATAAAAATTTTACTATGCAGCGTAGTGCACTAATTTAAAGTAGGAGTCATCGGTTGTTTGTTTGCAGATATAATCGCCGGTCGAAGTGGAAATGGTTCAAGCCACACCCCCGGCTGGGGTTCTGCTATCATTAAAAGAATCTAAGTTTTTTTAAAGAGCAAGTGGTTTTTCCTGTTCCGGTCGTTGTCAGATAATCGTGATGCTGCAATCAAAGTTCGAACAGGTGGCTGCTTATTTATTTAACTTTTTTTTCCCTTTTTTGCATCAGTCAGCAGCATCCATCGTCCTGTTCGAAGCAAGGCCGTAATATACAACTCGTCCAGCGTAACTCATCGATCTCGACACCATGACCGGTTACTATTTAAAACAGAGACGGTAAAAACGTTCAAGGTCCCACCAGTCCGCGAGATCGCGCTCTTGGCAGGTTCGGATTCCATTCAGACCCGCCGGTGCAAACGAGATGCCGTAATGCCCCGGGGAGAGGAGAGGGGGTGGGGGCGCTGCCGTCGTCGACGACTCGGAGCCAATGGCGACGCGTGGATCGGATAAGCTATTCCGCGGACGATCTCTAGTTCGCTTGTTATCGCATCTGTTTAAACGAAGATCGCCTGACCCGAGTTGCCGCACTTGGAAACAATCGTTGAAGATACAGAAATAGTCAAGCCCCGCAGAATCGACATTTGCAACGTACATTCTTAACGTTATTCTCAGCTAAAGTCGCAAATCGAACGTTCAAATGACCACAAGAAGTTGATATTCTGGAGACAGCCAATCTATCTCTGTGATTGTAGCTCCATGGAAGTGACAATACCTGTTCTTTTGTTAACCCTGACCTAACGGGAATTGCAAGCTTTGAAAAATTTCTCGACATCGAGGATCGACGGATCTTGTGCGACTGCGGAGAGGTCGGAAAGGGGTTTTTAAAGAAAAAAAATACGACGGCTCGCGTTTAGGTCTTGGAGAGGTAGGGAAGTAATCATCAAACACGGATGACGATGTCCTACACTAGCGGAACAGATTCTTCGGCGAGAGAGAGGGCTAAGCATTTACCGCCGTATGCTTGTTTTCCAGGAAATAAGACTCTGTGCCGCATCGTGCAATACAATTTTCCCGGGTGATCATCCATGATTACAACAACAACAACAACAAAAAACAAAAAAAAGCACACGTTTCCGAAAAGAGTTAATCTGCAACACATTTGATTGAGGTGGCGCTGCGTGCGGGCGGTGAGACTTATTAGTCGGCTGTGAAACTGTAAACTCCGCATCATCTGGCGGAGAGGAGTAGCAAATAAATTATATATTTTTTGGTATCAATATTTTTAAAAAAATCCTAAGTGCTTGTAGATAAAATAAAAAGATAATTATTCATGAAATGGTCTGGCGTCATTAAAAACCGCATTGCCAGACATTCCACCTCACACGTGGCTCAGGACGCGCAGAATGTGACATTCTTGGACGGAACACCGGAGGCGGTCTTCGCGGTTGCAGCTATGACCTGATCGAGGGACGATAGCAATGCGTTGTCTTACGGCTACGTTTCCCTCTGCGATGCGATCCAAGCCTCACCAGACTTCTTTGAAGAGAAACAGCTCAGGACGACAGCGGTCGGATCGACACCAGCTATGGATTTTTAAAGCGATTGTAACGGTGCTCGCTTGCCTTCCGCCCATCTCTCGGCTAATACCAGGAGTCAGAAGCATTCCTTTGCATCATCTTTAATTCACAAGCCTTTTGTAATATCACGGAGCTGTCTCGAATGGTATTTCCAATTTTATTTTTCTGCCTCCCTCCCTCAAACCGAAGACAGCCGTCCATATATGTGTAGGTGTGTAAGTTTAATACGAGCCGCTGACTGGAGACTGCTTCCTAAAATCTCTAGGATTCTCCATCACGCATCACCGGGCTCAGTGTCAGACGGCACCGGTTCCCGCTCAGCTGTCTTCCGAAGTCCCGTCATGCACTTCCGCTCTGACCGGGGAGGGGGGGCGGGCGACCTCAGCGGCTGTTTATCTTCACCATCGAGAAATACTATCGGCGGATGGATCTCGCTGAAAGCTCCGCGTATCAGTTCACACCTATAAGTGATTAACACCGGATACCGGTTCCACCTCTTCTTTACTGACTGCTTATTTGCATTTTGTTGACAGATTAAAATTCTTTTTCCAGAGAGAGAGAGGGAGAGAGTGGGGGGAGAGACGACGTCAGTACAGAGAGAGATGATGTCATTACCGAGAGATTGACGTCAGTAAACAGTACAGAGAGAGAGGGGAAATGATGTCAGTACAGAGAGATGACGTCATTTCCGAGAGATATGACGTCAGTAAACAGTACAGAGAGAGGGGGAGAGATGACGTCAGTACACAGTACAGAGAGAGAGAGAGAGAGAGAGAACAAAAATCAGAATTGTGTATAGCTGAAACTGAGCAGCACCTGAAAACCACAAATACACATATAAAACGTGTGGCGGACCGAGATATTTCTCGTAAGACGACTTTGACTGATTAGGGAATAAAGTTTCAGAGAAATGTCTCAGTGTATCAGGGCGGATGCTGAAGAGCCAAGCGCTTCTGTATATTTGAAAAGTTTTTGTGAGTTTAAGGTATCTGTGTGTTCTATTGTAGACAATAGTACGGGAAGCTGTGATGTCATAATGTCTACTGTAAGTGTACGGCAGGCCTGGATAAACTTTGTGGAGCATTTATCATGACTACTTGAGTTTCAAATTGTTAAAAGGATTAACGTGCACCGTATGAATTTTAACAGGTGTAGCTTGTTTGTTTGGTAACCATACGTTGCCCTAAACACTGTAAAAATAAATAAATAAGGGAGACAACCGAGGCATTGAACTATGGATAAGGCTGTAAACGACATCATATACTTTAAGCTTCGTTCCAAAGTTAAAAACATATGACGTCGATTACAGACTGATCTACACATGTAAGAAGTAGGAATTACTGGTGCTGTAGCAACTATCCCAAAGTCTCCCCAAACAGTCATTTCTTTAGTCTAAACATAATAATATAATAATAATAATAATAATAATAATAATAATAATAATAATAATAATAATAATAATAATAATAATGTAAAAGATAATGATGAAATAACCTTTTTTGTTTGGTTTTTTTAATTAAAGCATTATAAAAACAATACTACATCATGATGGTAATTTTTCTGATACCTGATTCAAATTTATTGTCAAAATTTATATATAGCACGGCCCAGCTTACCTGGACACTTGTACATTTCGTCGTTGATCATTTACTGGCGGCTTTACGTCATCCGAGAATTCGTCGACAGATATTTCGAATGAAATAAGCAAAAATACTCTTTCCAACCATCGTAATTTATGTAAAGCATTTCAAACATTTCCATATGAGATTCTGTCACAAGTATGTTACAGTTTATAGCTTCTTTAATCACTTACCACGAGGAAGCCCTTCCCACGGCCAAAGGGTTTAGCATCACTCTAACATTACCCTTGTTAAGCCTGTCTAACTAGCAATAATATCGCTACGTTAAATGATTGAAATGCGAGCCGTTTTGTAGTCATCCGTGTAGTTAATGAAAGAAATTACGTATTAAAGTCTAAACGCGAAACAACAATGACTCGAAGACACTTAGAAGCGGTCGTGGCGGGTACAGGGCCGACTCCCGATCTGATGATGAAGTCCCTCAGAAATGCCACACCTGGGTAGAATCGCGGTCGGCCAATGTACGTTGCAGAACTACCACCCGCCGTCCGTCAGACATCCAGGGTGTTCCCCTGCTCCACAGGGCTCGTCTACGGCGGCGATGGGAAGACGGAATGACGGCGTCTCTTCCGAGAACAGTCGGTAGTCACCAGGGATCCGTCGCCTGCAGTTTCGTCGCACACGTAAAAGCCGGACCGAAGATGCCTCGGATGGGAGGAGCAGTTGCCTCCGACAAGTTTGGCCGCAGCTGGTTGGCGGGGGAATGAGTAAAGAGTTTAAGAAAGACGCGACGGGCGCTCTGTCTCCGACTACGGAGCATCGGGAAAGTCTCCGTATCTGTCAACGCTCCCTTTTTTTTTAAACGCTGACAAAGGCGGGACACGTTTCACCGAAGGGGACGGCTATAAACAAGGAACTAAAGAGCGCCCTGAAAGCGCTTCTCGATTACAGCCTCCAAGAACAATCCTCTCGACGTTGGTTTCCACCTCTGAGATGACCCCCCGCCCTACCTCGTCATCGAGCCAAACAAACAGACAAAAGCGGAAAAGGTTACCGTAGTTTCTTAGATTAGACTCTCTAAAATAAAAAAAAAAGAAGATGTAAATTCCTGTCCGTGTAATTTTCATTTAAATTGATCCCTCGACCCTAAATTACAAAGGCGGGCTTTGGTTACCATTTCCGTCTTTGAAGGAGCCAGCCTCGTTTTGGAATCTTTCAACTTTCGCTTTAAGAAGCTGCTTTCATTAATCTTCTCTGAAAATGCATTCGCGCACTTTGCCCGCGAGAGTATTTTTTTTTAAAAAAAAGGGGGGACAAAGAGTGTGTGTGGCATATTTGTCGAGCATGACATTACCGAGCAAAGAAGGTCCGCTTTCCTGTATATTCCAAACGGAAAAACAAAAAAATCGCAGTCGCAGCGCCCTCTGTAATCAGGAAAAATGGAATCGCTCAGATTATACACCAAGAAACAGATTCCCATCTGAAAGGTGTTTCTTTTTTTTAAATGTTATTTATACTTTTGCCCGCCGCTTCACTCCTGTGCCAATGAGATGTGTTATTTGAATTACTCGTGGCATTATGCTCGGGGAGGAGGAGGAGGAGGGGTGGTGGGTCGATCGGGATCCGAACCACACCGTGACAACCCAGCCGCCCGACCAGCGCTTTCGCCGACAAAGGCAGCTCGCCAGAGTCGACCAATTAGTCACAATACCCCCATTTATTCGGATGTGTCTAGACTGAAGCTTCAGACTAATTTGTACACGCAAGGCCGCTTCACGGCGTCTACCCCGCCGGAGAAGAAGACGGGAGAAGAGAAATAACTAAATGACATGTAAATTTGAGAAATCGAGGTTCTTTTATACAGGTGATAAAAACAGAACGGAAGAAGATAGAAGGGAGGAATATAAAGCTCAGGTATGGAGGCGGGGTGGGCCCGAAAGCGGATATAATAGATATTAAATTGCACGGCTCTAGGGAATAAATCAATTTTATCCGCTCCAGATGAAGTGAGAAAGAAACAGACGACATTTAG
Organism: Nautilus pompilius; assembly: GCA_018389105.1. NCBI lineage: Eukaryota > Metazoa > Mollusca > Cephalopoda > Nautilida > Nautilidae > Nautilus > Nautilus pompilius. The sequence continues at coordinate 71,548 of JACATO010001856.1, read as the reverse complement.
GGATAAATAAAAGCAAAAAAAAAAATATATATATATATATAAGGGAAGAAAAGAAATCCGCCAGGGATTTGTTGCGGTGTAGCGTGACGCGATATCACTGCAACTGAACGGGGGGTGTTAAAAAAGAGATGAGCAGAATGGTACACAAATGATTCAGGATTCCATACAAAATAGCTGTTGTTCTATTCGGGTCCCAGAGGATGGGTGTCGTTAATAAATTAGTGTTTATTCTAAATAGGTGAGTGCATGTTCATTGCCCGAATTCGGTTTCTTTTTAGCTTCCATGTCTGGTTACCCACCACTCGCTGAGCTGAGAACTGGACCGAGTTCTGTACAGTTGTTTTGTCCGTAGATCTCGCCATTGTTACCTGTAAATTCTCGTTGCCCTGTGTATAAACTAAGCTCCCCCTTCTTTTGTTTTTTTTCTCTCCATTTGCCTGCGCTATCACGATTATAGGTTATAATCTGGTCATATTGTGTTAATTAGAAATCGTTTACTTTACCAGTCGATTTAAATCGTATACTATTACCTTGCCGTATCTATACATCTATCATTATTACGCGTGTTCTACTCGGTGGTCCAGCCACTATCTCACTCTACTGCAGTAGTTTCTGTAACCCTCCCCCCCGTTTCCTATTGTAACTGTAGTTATGTGAAGAAAAGTATATGGGAGCCGTAAACAAGGGATATTTTGTTTCTAATATTCGTTAAACGAAACACGAAGAACAGTTTTAAAACGACACCCGAGTTCGAACCTCCATTGGGGGGGTCGGTTTGACGTACCTGGGATTTTCTCGCTCTTCCTCACCGCTCGAGTTTCCTCCTAAAGTATGAAAAGCTTTAGTAGGGATACTATACACCTTCCGAAGTCGGAGGTGCCGGCAGCGCTTCCTAGCGGCCAATTGCCGCACTACGCTCCAGCGCTCTCTCTCCCTTGCAGGCATTGGCGTACAACAAGCCATCAGAACGGAAAGTTTGATTGATCTTTGGTGAGGATGGCGTGTCAAAATATAAACGAATGAACTAACCAGAGAGAGAGAGAGAGAGAGGAGATCTGCTTGTTTAGCAAGACAAAGACACCTTTATATGTGTTAACAGAAGCCCTGTACAAAAACAACTCTCTATTAACATTATATATTTTCTAACTTAAAACGTGTGTCTTGCATTTAAATCACGCTGTGCCTCGTTCGTATTGGCCTATTTACTACTTATTTGCAAAGAAAGATTGTAAATAAAGTGAAAATGTAAGCAACAATAACAGGAAGGTACAGAGATTAGAATTATCCCTACGGTTTAATGGTTTACACTAAAATCGACAAATTCATTGACCGATAAAAAAGAGATGGAGGTTCATTAGTTGCTACAGGGTTACTTACTCCATATTTCAGGTGATCTCTCCTATATATTACGTCATATATAATTTGTCTGGTCAAAAGTAGTTAAGCTCTTGTTTCGGACGGTAATGTTTGGGTAAAGTTAGTGACAACGTTCCCCATTTGCATTTTAGAGGTTTAAGAAAGTAAACAAATCTCTAAATTAATTTGAGGTTTTCAGGGAGTGGATGAAGGCACGACGCATTTTTAACTATAAATGGTAACTCACGATTAGAGGTCGCGGTTCTAAGATTCCGTCTCGGTTGATTCTCAGAAAGTAATATTTCAGTAACGGGGTTGTTAATGGGGTGGAACCAATTACCGGCGAGTGCAGTCGACGGATGTAGTTTGTCTGTTGTCTTTTTTAAAATCTTTCCAAACATCGTGTGGTCATTTCTCTCCTCTTTTGGCCGGAGAAGGGGCCTCGCCTTATTTAGGCCGTGAGAACTTCCTGTCTTCCCGAAACTACTGAAATAAATTGCAAACTAAATTATGCATATTAAATTTTAGCTGATAGGAGAGGAAAGTTGAATAGATTTTTAATATTCGTTACTTTCAAGTAAAGGGGAGAGCGCATTCTTAAAATATGACTGACGTGTGAATTAACACAGACTATAGTGGTCTATCGAGGCTGCTACGGTTCGCCAGTAATTTAGTTTCGCTTTTAAAACTTCCATATGATGTATAACTACTTCTTCATTATATATAATTAATTATTTACAACTTTTGAGGAGGGGTTAATGTTGTTTCTAGTACATAAAATAGTAAGTGAGCACGAGTAAAATTAAAGCATTTAAAAAAACAAGAAACGATGGCTTACATGGGAAAATATGTCTAAACTGAGCGCATGTTTGTCAGGTTCATGTTATATATGTGTTCGCGTGCGTAGCAAATGTTTGCTTTTTAATATTTTAACAAAGTATTGACCCGCCTGGGCGCGAACAAAACATAGTCGGAAAAGTGGCTGACAATAGCCCTCTATTTTAGCGGAAGCCAGATAACTAGACCGGATGTGTCTGAACGCCAGCGCCTAGATCAGTTACGGGCCCTGACTCGGGCTTGATGTCTCATCGACCAAAAATCTTGAACGCCTCTCCGTCGGTTAAGAGGGAGATTAGGCGGGAACGTGCCAAAGCCGAAGAAAGCACTACCCAGTAACCGAACAGGTAATAATGGTATTTCGTAGTTTAGGGCACAGCGCGGATAGCTTCGGCGGAGGACGGCAGGTCGAAATGTATCCTGCCGGCCTAATTGCGACCCGTTGGTCGTTGCTTTCAAAGAGAGGTAAATCAGATAAAACTTATCGGGCGACCCAGACGCCGAATGTCTCATTGGTCAACAAACTAGGTCAACTGGCGCTGGGGTTCAGAGGTCGGAGAAAAGCATATCTCGTGGCACGGGACCGGCCGCGTGGACGATAAGATACCTAGGACAGTGTAAACATAGCGCCCCCCCCCCGAGATGACGGAAATTAAACACCAGAGACTCTGATAAGCGATTTTCCAGCCAAAAGGGGGCACGCAGCAGCACCACCCCCCACCCCCTCCGAGGGAACTTTTTGTTTGAAATTTAAAAAAAAAAAATATTTATTTAAATGTCATAAACAAACAACTTTAAATTAATTTAAACCGAACGACAGATTTCTTTTGTTCTGTTATTAAAGCTGAGGTTGGCTATTAAATCTAGATTACATTTTTAGCTATCATTTTAAGGGTGCAAAGGGAAATTCTTAAAAAGACAAAAGATAACGAAATTAAGTTTTTTGGGAAAACGCCCGTGGTCAATCCGTCTTCGTGATGATGAGGAATATTCGCCACATCAGCTCGCCCGCCATTTTCCTATCTGTGGGCTTCACGCGTTAAGTGCGCCACCGTCGAACAACTGACACGATTAGTAACCATTCAGCGCGATATCCTTCCTAAGCCTTGTATGCTCCTGAAACGGTGTGCAACTCACAATTTATGCATAACGCCATAATATTCTGAAACAGTGTATTATTCTTCTGGTTGCACGTTAGTCAGTGTATGCCTTACAGTACTTCTCCAGCCGTGTACACTTCTCTAACAATTTAAGATTTACGGTGCCTTTATAATGCAATGTGTAATGCGGTGTAACGGTTACTTCTGGTGTATCTCCAGCACTGCATGCTTCTCAAAGAGTATCGAACCTACGATGCATAATCAACAAACTATACATTTCACTGTACACTTGTAGGGTATATCTCAACATTGTATAGTTCTGAAACAATTAATAATGACAGAAAGTAACGACAGATGGAAGTGTTAAATAATCGGAGCCTTAAATAGAATAACATTAGGGGAAAAGTTAAAACAAGAAATCACTGCAATTTCCCATGTCACGGGGTACACAATTTTTCAGTTAATTACTGATTATTTTAAACTAATTATTGTTTCTCAAAATGGAGAATTGAAAAGTCATTAAAGATGTAATTTAAAGATTAGAAAGGGTGCATACACAGTTTGTTTGTTTGTTTTATTAAGGTGGCTGCATGGAAGGTTAACTCACGAGGGGTGGGCGTTATAACGTATTTCGCACCCACATTATTCCACAAGGGATCTGTTATAAACACTTCCGGGTCGGGTAGAATCTGCGTGATGCCGTCGGCGCAGAAGGCATCTGTCAGAAAATCCCTTCTCGTTTTCAGTTTAGCAGGTCAGATTGACTATTAATGATTGCGAGAAAAAAAAGAGATCTGTTTCGTTATACTGCAGTGTACGGTCCAGTCCGGTCTGGTAATCATACGATATACATTCAGTTCTAGAAATAGAAGTGACGAAGGAAGGAAGAGCTCGTGATGATGTTAACGCGGTTGATGAAGCTGAGAAAAGGATTTTTTTTTTTTTGTCACTGCCGTTTGTCTCGATTGGTGACAAAAAAAGAGTAGGATTAAAGAACATAAATGTTATCTCCATGTTTTATTATTTTTTTTACTTTTGGTGCTATTTCTACGCTGATTGATCACAACGCCTTTGTTAACCGGAAGAGGTGAGGTCCTCCTGCGTAGAAACTTGCGGCTTGTAGACTAACACGGAAGTGGGTGGCAAGGGTAAGTAAATAGGGTCACCGACCGTTACCGAAAGAGGCGGAGGGAAGTAAATTTTCGTCATCTCTCAGCTGACCGGAAGTATTACTATCATGTGGCGAGAGCTTTAAATAAATTCAAAATCAGGGATCTAAACTTGCAGGAAAAGACAATACTTTTGAGAAAACCTGTAACGTTACAAGCTCCGGAAGTGGTCTATGCCAAAGGAAAATATCCACTTTTGTGTGTGTGTGGGGGGGTTCCTGGAAATTCTTGTTTTCGCTTTAGTTTTGACTGTGGAAGTGCTTTGCTAAATTCTTCTCTATTAATGGGTTTCAAAGCTCTGTTCTAAAGGAAATGAGAAAATTTCGTTAAATACCGTCTTCGGCTGACCGGAACCTTGTTTGTGTACGACATTTAACAAACTGTGGGTAAAAACGGGCTACTGATAGCAATCGTAATCATTCATTCCGAACTCAGCGTGTTTCCTAATCATCACTGCATCCCGTCTGGCCATTCCTGGACATATATCGTGGGAGCGGAAGAGCTGGGAGTTAACCACCAACAGTTAGAGAACGTATCGCCTGGCAAAGCAGCAGCTTTAGAACAGGATAGGCGGATAATCGTGTTCCTCACACGCGACTTCGCAGACCGAAAAGTGAGTTTTAAGGTGACGTAGACCTGACCACCTTTCATCCCGATGACAGGCTCTGTTGCTGAATAGTTGTTCTTGACTCAACCACGTCGTCTGTTCAAGAAAGCAGATAGCGTCATGCGGAACTCAACTGCATAAATTTGTACACGTAGTAGGAAATTAAAATGTCACGTCAGGATTGCTAATATATTTGTGACTAGTTCACGCATTTGCCACTAAGTTTGTATTTTTTTAATGGTGCAATTTATATAACTACAATCGTTGTGATAGCGACATTCCGACTGCATGAGCCAATATTATACGCTCTGGTTATTTTCAGTAACTTAGTTTTACCAAATTATTACGGTCAACTTTGAATCATTCAATAAAAATATTGAAACCAGTTAAGCTAAAATTGCTATTAATTTGTCAAGCGTTTATTTTGTTTTTATTAAATATTTTCCATCTAGTTCGAGCAAAATATCTTGTTTATAGCGACAGCATCAGCCACGAAACGTTTTCTGTTTTGTTATTTTAAACTTGGAACAAACGTTTGCAATGATTTCCCACAAGGTGGCTCTTTCAATAAACCAGTTTTAGGGGGGGGATCGTGAACCACATCCCGGTAGTGCATTATATCATACGATTAGCGATTTATTGATGGCTTCATATTGTTTTTCCATCCTTTAGAAAATATGGCTTCATTTCTGATAAAAGTGAAACCTGCAAAGGCATTTGTTTTTCTGTGTTTTTTTTTCACTGTACAGATTCCGCGTGAAATATCCAAACCGATTAGTAATACTCTACACCCCCCCCAACAAGTTCGCCTATTACTCTGCGGGCTTCTTTTTAGTCTTTTCTTCAAACCGGTTTCTCCCCCCCCCCCACCGACCAAAAATCTTTTAGTAGGTTCTTTCAGCAATCGGTCCGCTTGATCGAACCCGCGAGTGATCCAAACGGGAATAATCACGTGCTTCTTTGGTGTGTGTGTGTGTGTGTCGTTATCTCCTCTCTCTCTCTGTAGTACGTCATATCTCTCCCTGTGTACTGACGTCATCTCTGTCTCTCTCTCTCTCCCCTTTGATTGGTTCTGCGTGTTTAAAGAACATTCAGCTGATAAAGTGCTCGGAGAGGATGATCCATTCGGAGTTTGTATCATTTGAATTTTAAATTTCATATTCCAGTTCTAGTAGCTATACTTGACCGAAAGCATAGAAAAGAGAAAGGTTTTACAGATTTAAAATATCGTTATCAATGCTGAAGAACAACCAAAACAATATGTGCTATATACAATTTTTTCGACAAGTAAGAAAACAACCAGGAAATTTCTCTTGCACGCAATAAGGCGTTTCGCATCAAGACTTAGGCAGGATTTCTATTTTCAGACGCATTGAGCCAAAGAACCGATCTGCACAGCCATTGTAACTGATGGAGTGTAATGGTACACGGCTAGTAAATGAAAAGGAACTGGATCCGTACAAAATAATTTTAAAAACGCGTCATTCAAACGGACACGAGGCTAGGTTAAACAGTAAACAAATTCAGAATCCGGCTTACAATCACGGAACTATCTACAGTTAAATATAACAAAAACCGGAAGTGGGTTGATCTCGCACTCCGATGGTGTTCCGCTCATGTACGCTGGGCGCATGCATTGGGATCGATACTTTAATGGAAATTGTCTGCGCAAAAACAAAAATATTTATTCGTCGATTAAAATTGGAAATTAATGGATAATTCCAAAACACCTATACTTCCGGTGATGGTGAACGGACGAGATGCAAGGATGATTTTCACACCCCAACCCTCCCTGCAGACGTATCGCATACTCTGGCTTCAGCGAAGTTGGAAATGTTGGGGAAAAGTGGCTACTGACTGATCGTTATCCAGACATCCCCGGTATAGTTTCCATATACTGTAAATAGAGAAAAAAAACGCCAAGTCACTCCAGCGTTATTGTGAGCAGAACGCGAATTCTTTTTTTGTTTCTAAATTAAAAAAAAAAAAATGTTTTTAATATCTACATTATACGTAATACACCCCAAGCGTTACTTAACTACTTCACTGCTCAGGGAAAATCTATACGCGATAATTTTTTTTTTTTTTCCTTTTTAAACGTTCAGCTTTCACGTGACTAGAAATACAATAAATCGATACGGTTAAACAGCGATGAAGGGAGTCTACGAATTCATCTCCTTTCTGTGACATCATTTTCGAGGAAAGTTCTTCGAAGCGATTCAGACGGACCTGCATATGCCCTAAGACTGTATTCTGTTAACAAGATACACCATAGCTACAAAGGAAATCTGTGGCTATAAAGATATAAGTAATTTTGGGATAATTTTGGAACATTTAAAGTTTTGATACTCCTCAAACAGCCTAGGCAATGTCTTAGGCCAAGAAGATTGTAAACAGCTTCCTGTGCATCACAGTTTCGATTATCCCTGTATGGTTGCACGTCATAGTTGTGGAGGTCTGTATGCTATATGTTACTGGTCTGAGTCTTGACGTCACTCTTTGTTATACTTTCGTCATAAAAGACGCAATACGATGTGAGATGGTCTCCAAAGTAACGTAACAGGAAATACCTAAATATATCGTACATACAATTGATAAATTTTGATGACTGACCTATCAATATATTGGGCACAAAAATCATAGTATATATGGTAGTTTAAGGATAGGTTTTATTAAAATCATTGCGACTGACCAAATAGCAGACCACCACCAGTGTTGTCAATTCATGTGAGAGACACGTACCGAGAGCACGGGATTCTCCAGTTCACAAAAATCGCCTGTTGAGTAATAACATGATCTTCGAAATGCATGCTCGGTTATGGGTATAAAACGACAGGTACCATTTGTCGACGTTAGTTGTGCAATACAACTCACTATAGTCAGTCCACAGACTTATGTCCTGCGTACGGCGAGTCACTCTTTACAGTAGGTCGATTCCAAAATGGGTTCAGAAAGGTCGGTCATGTTGGAGATTTGCAACATTGCATTGGTCAGTCATCAGCCAACTGCATGGATGCACACCTTGCCAGATGGGTGACGTCATCGACAGGCAACGCCGATATCGAACCCGTTATACAGGTGCTCGATAAAAGGAATGACCGAGCCTGCTATCGCGAGTTGCTGACGACCAAAGGGAGCTGAACGTCTGGATAAGTTATCAGAAATCATCTTCGTCATGCAAGATTACAAGTCAGAGGTCGATATGTCGGTTTCCATTTGAGAATCGTCACCCCATCACTCGAATAGTCTAACTGACATCCATATCTTTGGATGAATAAAGATCCAGTCGTATCAAGCGATGCTCTAACGAAGGTCGGCTTAATTTGGATTTATTAGAAAGCGGGTTACAAGTCTGACGGCAGAGCTAGGTGCAACATAATTACTTATGGCTACAGCAGCGTGATAATGTGGGGAAGAATCACAACTGGCAGGACTTCGAGGTCATTGTTCAAAGTCACCTGACCGGTCAGAGATGTCCGAATAGTATTGAGCTCGACGGTCCTACTTCATCAAAAACATGAGAGTAAATGTACCTGAAGGACAACACCCGACCACACAGCTAGGATACAGCCGAAAGTATCACGCTAATAGATTTTTCACCGATTGGATCTCCTTCCGCAAAACCTACAGGATTTGGACGTGGCGTTGCTGTATGAGGGGCCAGCAATATCAGATGGATTAGCCAGGCGTCAAGCATGCGCAGACAAAAATATTTCCTCGCAGTAACGATTATCCAAAGGAATTTGCTATATATGCGTGCGAAGTGACGCGATTCTTCCACTACGTTATAATGAAATCCAAGAGTTAATTTGGCTAAGGAATGAGCTGTTTTCTATAAAATTGGTTTACTTTATTCCAGGCAATGTGGTGAGTGTGTTGGCTTCGGGACTTAAGGGTTGTGGGTTCGATTCCCGCTGCTGGCACATTGTTGTGACCGCTGAACAAGGTACTTTACTGGCAATGCTCCAGTTGCTGCTGGGGAGCGGTCTGTGTAGGCACTCAGACAGAGGACGCTCTATAGCCATGACAGAGGCAAGTCTCCAATGACAAAGAAGAATAAACCACTGCTGAAGACGGATGCACTGGGCCAGAGTGGGCATAACGACGGTGCAACGCATCCCACTCTTATGAAATGAGTGATCGAAGAACTTTACTTTGTGTTTTTATTTTTGTTTTGCAAGTAGAATTAAATGTATGTCAAAAGTGTGGACTTCAGTAGTTCCAAACAAACTTTATTAAGATTTTCATTATGTGACATTGATAAGATTTAGGTTGAGAATTATATAATAATTTTGACTCGTTGTGGAAGGAAGAAACCAAGTGTGTTGGTGAATAGCTTTGTTAGCGAATTCAAAGAAGGATCAAGGTGATATTACACCTTCAATTACAAACAGAAGTCTACTCGTTTCTTTTTCGTCACTTATCTTTTCAATATGTTCCTTCTTACGCCGAACTATCCTCCTTTACCGCTTCCCGCTGACTGCCTTACTTTTCTAAAAAAATAAGATGGGTAATGAATTTAAAAGTCCACTACTTGATGTGATGGCCAGTGCGCTTAGTTATTTTAATTATCGCTAACTTGTTAATATAAATTCAAATTTTGGGTGGATTCCTTCGGTCAAGTGTGGATTTCGGTGAGACGAAGCGAAATCGATCAGCAAAATAATCGGAAAAAAATCAGTATTTTTTTAATCGATAATTTTCAGTAACATTACGATTATGGAAAATGTCGATATTTTCGAAAGGCGGATTTGTCTCATTCCTGGGGAATGGATGGACGCTGGAGTTCAAGACCTGTCTGTTTGCTTTTCGTAAATAGGATGCCGATGTTCAAGCAATCTCTTGGAAAAGTGAATGAAAACCAAACTTTGTCCAGCTTTTATGTGGTTTCCGTAGGTCAGAAACCAGAATTGATTTTACAATTAGCAACGGGATATGTACTGTGGGTTAATTAGTTATTAGAATGGCGTTTGTGGAAAACTTAAGACAATATTTTGTTATTTTTTATTACCGCTAATGAAAAATTAGCTTTGGAAACTGAATGTTGTTTTTTTTTTTTTCAATTTTTATTGGTTCGCAAAATATATTTATTGTTTAATAATTTGAAAGAAAAAAAAAGAGATTTTAAGAAATTGTTACCGGGAAATTTGTTGTTCTGCTTTCATTTAATTCAGAAAAAATATTTTGATAATGGTCGAATAATGAAAATTTGCCATATTTCAGAGAGAGAGAGAGAGGTGACATCACTACACACACAGAGGGGGGAGGTGACGTCGGTGCACATAGATGACGTCAGTACACAGGGAAGGTGTGACGTCAGTACAGAGACAGAAGAGAGTAAGAGAGGTGACATCAGTACACACAGAGGGGGTAGGTGACGTCGGTGCACATAGATGACGTCAGTACACACGGAGGGGGAGGTGACGTCAGTACAGAGACAGACAGAGAGAAAGAGAGAGGTGACATCAGTACACACACAGAGGGGGGTAGGTGACGTCGGTGCACATAGATGACGTCAGTACACACAGAGGGTGTGACGTCAGTACAGACAGACAGAGAGTAAGAGAGGTGACATTAGTACACACAGAGGGGGTAGGTGACGTCGGTGCACATAGATGACGTCAGTACACACGGAGGGGGAGGTGACGTCAGTACAGAGAGAGAGAAAGAGATGGAAAGCCCGAAGTAAAACAGAGGTGAAGACTTTCAGGAAGGATGCGCCGAAAGACAGACAGAGACAGAGATGCTAACATACGCACCCAGAGCTCGTCTTAGCCTTCACCGTTGAAACTATGACGTCAGGTCAGCACCAAGATAAATGCCTGGCAACCACGGTTCTACCTGGCGGCTTACACTTTGCGGATAATGTCGGCTTCGACTCCGAGTTGTATGTTTGTTTAGCTACGCCTTATTCGCAGATGTGCGTTCGAGTGTGAGAATGTCGGAGGACAGAAGAGTGGGGGGGATTGGTTTTCTGTAAGAAGAGTAAGTAAAAATAAGACCGTAAATCTGAATGTCTCCTCTAACAGGAATTTCGGAGTGGAGAAGTAAGAACAGCTTGTGAGTGACAGATCTGAAATCTGCCTGAGTGCCTGTATCTTGGGAGTGTAACCATCAATCAACAGCGGTCGGTAAAGAAGAAGGTAATAATAATAATAATAACACAACAACAACAACAACAACAACAACAACAACACAACAACAACAACACAACAACAATAATAATAATAATAATAATAATAATAATAATAATAATAATAATAATAATAATTAATAATAATAATAATAATAATAATAATAAAAGCAAACGTAGTTATGCCTAGTGAAGTCGTTAAAAATAATTGCATGGAACATAACAGCGACTTGAAAATTGATGGTAAATAGAGCAACAGAATTTGTGGAGATGTAGGCTAACAGCAAATATTTCAACCGGTTTTTGACGCTGTTATGACTGGGTTTCGAGGGCCAGGGTTCGAATCTCGGTTCGGGATCGGCTCCGTTTGCGGCACTTTCCTAGTGTGGGTTCCTTCGCTCTTTTCACCGCCAGCCGGCCACGGGGGTATCCTCTCACAACCCAGACTGAAGGGTTCTGAAAATGAATCCTCTTGTCGCACATCGAGGAAGGCAACAGAAAACCGTCCCCCTCCCGGGGGGGGGGGGGGCACTGCTCCGAGCCGCCGACCTGCTAAACATCTGTGGCGACGATGATGATACAGAGTTATAATGACGCACCTGTGAACGGACTTCTCTGCGTACGGTACCAGGATTTTTCGCTCAGCAGCGTTTACCATAGCATTTCGCCTTCTGCTCAGTCGTTCGTTTCCACAGTGGAGGTCTATGGAAGTGTTGAACCTGTCCCGATGTCTGATGAAACCACTAATGTAAATAAAGTGAGAGTGAAAAGTTCGATTTCGCTTTGGAAAGTGCGTTCCCTTCCAAATGTGCGCGTGTGTGTGGTGTGTGCGGTGTGTGGTGTGCGTGCGTGTGGTGTGTGCGCGTGTGTGGTGTGTGTGTGCGTGTGTGTGTGCGTGTGGTGTGTGTGTGTGCGTGTGTGTGTGTGTGTGTGCGTGTGGTGTGCGCGTGTGTGGTGTGTGTGTGCGGTGTGTGGTGTGCGCGTGTGTGTGTGCGTGTGTGTGTGTGTGCATGTGTGTGGTGTGTGCGGTGTGTGGTGCGTGTGGTGTGTGCGCGTGTGTGGTGTGCGTGTGTGGTGCGTGTGGTGTGTGCGCGTGTGTGGTGTGTGTGCATGTGTGTGGTGTGCGTGCGTGTGGTGTGTGCGCGTGTGTGGTGTGTGTGCATGTGTGTGGTGTGTGCGTGTGTGGTGCGTGTGGTGTGTGCGCGTGTGTGGTGTGTGTGGTGTGTGTGGTGTGTGCGCGTGTGTGTGTGTGCGTGTGGTGTGTGTGCATGTGTGTGGTGTGATGTGTGTGCGTGTGTGTGTGTGCATGTGTGTGGTGTATGATGTGTGTGCGTGTGTGGTGTGTGTGATGTGTGCGTTGTAGAAGCGATACAGCAACTGGCGTGATTCCCTAACATGCAGGAAGACTCCCAGAATCCGTTCGCAAGTAGGAAATTCACGTAGAGCCGGCAATTAGAATATGTACACTCCTACTACATGTACACTACCCGTCAAGAGTTTGGTAGAAGGCATATCTAAGAGGAAAGAAATTCTACAGATTCTTATTTAATTTTAGTAATCTATAACCAGCTTGTTGCCGAACAGACGTTTAATGCTTCTTCTTTTTTATTATTATTATTCATTATTTTTTGCCATTCCTGCGTTTTTAGTTTCACGTGTGAGTTCGTCCACAGGGGCATTTAGCGTGGGCTTTTATGGAACTGTATATCGCATACCTTTGATGTTCTCCTTTTGTCTTCAGTTATTCGTTGCTTTCAATAGGCAAAGTGCACGTAGCCTTTGGAGTTTCAAATATAATTTGCTTCGCCCTGGCCATGCATATTAGACGCCATTTCCTATAGCCGAGCGATGATCATCGTGCCAGAAAATCACTTCCGCTTTCCATAATGTCGCTAACTACTGGGAGTCACCTGATCAATCAGCTCCGCATCTACTGGAATATGCAACCATAATTCCATCTTTGCGTATGTCTGTACACCTCGTTCAAGTTAGGCCAACGATAAACATAATATGTCAATACGTGCGGATGTACATAGGCGCCGCGCATGCTCGCCAGGTATTGCTACATTCACCGTTCGCCTCGTTTGAAGGTTTCGGTGGGGGGAGGGTTAACTACAGTAAATCGGTTGAAAGCAAAGTAGTGCGAAGTACGAGGTTGTGTGTCGATTTCCCGCGTGGTCTTCCCGCCGATGAGATCTCGTTAAAACGTTTAGCACCGGGACGGATACGAAGACCGCTGGCAAACTCATCAAACGATCCCAGAGGCCGAGCCGGGGGAAAACGGCAGCTCGTTATACAAACGACGACAGCATTCCTGGGCCGGACTCGCGATGGGTCGCACACACCACGAAATGGATCACAGAACGGAATGGCCGACAGGCTCCGTGCATTTCCCTTCGCCATGTCGAAGACGGCCAGTAGGATGAGACACCGGGACTTCCGCTGCGGTAATAAATCCACCCTCTTCGCCCATCTCAACGGACCCGTCGGTGCCCGCGCGCTGCTGCTCGAACCCGCAGTCGATCCCGGACGCACTCACCTGTTAAGGGCGGGCAATCCCGGCGCCACCGGAAATCCTGCCGTTTTCGGGATAGCGCCGATCCTGATCCGTTTCTGTACACGACGACTTTCCTTGATGCCCAGAGATGGCGCTGACCCGACGTCGCTGAACCGCTTTCGCAAGCAGAAGCATTTAAAGTACAACGTCTACGAAGATCGTTCCTGCACATGGGAATCATTCCCGTTTACTCCCTGTTGTTCCTACTATTCCTCACCCACTGTAAGTGGTTGGTAATTTAAATGTTACAAACACACACACACACACACACATATATATATATATATACATGCATACACACACAGAAGCTTCTGTAAACCCTATTTCCTTAGGTTAAATCTGCGTGAACAGAGAAGGAAAGTCGATTTAGAGGAGTCTCCGGTAGTTTTAGTAAGGTGGAGATGCATTAAACAAAGATGCTTCGGGATGCAGATATTATCAGGAGGTAAGAAACAGGATGAATTGTGGACAGTTCGTATCTCAGGATAGATGACGAAGCAGGTGGAGGAATTACCCACCCCACAGATACGGTTTAAAATTATATTTTCCAAATAAATGGAGATGCCCTTCCGTTTTCGAATATCGGAAAATTTCTTGCTGAGTGAATACGAGCGAGGCCAATAAAGTTCTTATATATACACAATGCAAAACTGGTCTATACATCAGAAATTTCTCTCTCTCCCTCCCTCCCTAAACGGCTATGACTGCGACTGCAGATGTCATCAAGAAGAGATAACTGAAGATTTCTTAATGAGCAAATTAAGAAAAAATATTTTACAATTATATTTCGTGAAATTTCGATTTCATACATAAATATTAAAAAAAACAAAAAACAAAGACACTCTACGCGTTTTGTTTTTTTTTTCTTTTTGTTTTTTAAAACCAATTTATTGTTTATTTAAAAGCTGACTTACTTTAAAATCGCTGGACGTTAAAGACGGTAACTACAAACGAACTGAGAATTAATTGGTTTGAGAAGAGTCGAAGACGCGCGTGTTGAAGAATACGTATTGCGCAGCGGGGCCCGAAGCCTTCCAGGTCAAGTTCAAAGAACAGAGAGTTCCCATTAAACTGAAAGTACTCATTTTTCTTCCGATTCGTGCCAACCTCTCAAACCAATACTTTGTGTTGTTGTTGTTGTTGTTTTCTTTCTAGTTAAAATGAATATTATTTTTAAAAAAAAAATGTTACAACGACTTAATATGTAATTATATCTAACTAGTATTTCTAACTATATATATTGCAATAGCTGCCATGGCCAGCTATGTAAAATACCACCCTTATACCAGGAAATTTTGGTTTCCCCTCTATCTCTTTCACAGACTGATGTCATACCTCTCTTTGTGTACTGCTGTCATATCTCTTTCTGTTTGATGTCATAACTCTCTCAATATGCACGGTGTTCATAACTCTTTTGTGTTTGATGTCATTCCTCTCTGTGAGTAAACTGGCGTCATATCTCTTTCACTGTTTGATGTCATACCTCTCTGTGTGTGCACGGTCGTCATATCTATTTCTCTATTTGCTGTGATACCTTTCTCTGTGTGTACTGGCGTAATAACCCTTTCTCTGTCTGATGTCATTCCTTTCTCTATTAGTACTGGTGTTATATATTTTCTTTGTCAGATATCATACCTTTCTCTAAAGTGCACAGGAGTCATATCACTTTCACTGTTTGATGACATACCTTTCTCTGTGTGTGTACGGTCGTCATATTTCTTTCACTGATTGTTGTCTTACCTCCAATAGTGTGTAGTGGCGTCATATCTCTTTCTCCGCATGATGTCATAGCTTTCTCTGTTTGTACTGGTGTCATATCTTTTATTTGTCAGATATCATACCTTTCTCTGTTTCTACTGGTGTCATATCTTTTCTTTGTCAGATATCATACCTTTCTCTGTTTGTACTGGTGTCATATCTTTTCTTTGTCAGATATCATACCTTTCTCTGTGTGTACTGGCGTTATATCTCTTTCTTTGACAGATATGATATCTTTCTTTCTGTGTACTGGCGTAATATTTCTTTCTCTGTCTGATTTCAGACTTCTCTCTATGTGTACTGGCGTCATATCTCTTTCACCCTCTGATATCATTACTCTCACTGTGTGTACTGACGTCATATCTCTTATCAGTCTGTTGTCATACCTCTCTCCGTGCGTACTGACGTAAAATCTCTTTCTCCCTCTGATATCATTACTCTCACTGTGTGTCCTGAAGTCATATCTCTTTATCAGTCTGTTGTCATACCTCTCTCCGTGCGTACTGACGTAAAATCTCTTTCTCCCTCTGATATCATTACTCTCACTGTGCGTACTGGCGTCATATCTCCTTCTCACTCTAATGTCATACCTCTCTCTGTGCGTACTAGCGTCATATCTCTTTATCTCTTTGATGTCAGACCTCTATCTATGCCTACTGGCGTCATATCACTTTTTCCCACTGATGTCAAATCTCTCTATGTGCGTACTAGCGTCATATCTCTTTCACTGTTTGATGTCATACCTTTCTCTGTGTGTACTGGCGTTATATCTCTTTCTTTGACAGATATGATATCTTTCTTTCTGTGTACTGGCGTAATATTTCTTTCTCTGTCTGATTTCAGACTTCTCTCTATGTGTACTGGCGTCATATCTCTTTCACCCTCTGATATCATTACTCTCACTGTGTGTACTGACGTCATATCTCTTTATCAGTCTGTTGTCATACCTCTCTCCGTGCGTACTGACGTAAAATCTCTTTCTCCCTCTGATATCATTACTCTCACTGTGTGTCCTGAAGTCATATCTCTTTATCAGTCTGTTGTCATACCTCTCTCCGTGCGTACTGACGTAAAATCTCTTTCTCCCTCTGATATCATTACTCTCACTGTGCGTACTGGCGTCATATCTCCTTCTCACTCTAATGTCATACCTCTCTCTGTGCGTACTAGCGTCATATCTCTTTATCTCTTTGATGTCAGACCTCTATCTATGCCTACTGGCGTCATATCACTTTTTCCCACTGATGTCAAATCTCTCTATGTGCGTACTAGCGTCATATCTCTTTCACTGTCTGATGTCATACCTCTCTCTGTGAGTACTGGCGTCAAATCTCTTTCACTGTTTGATGTCATACCTCTCTCTGTGCGTACTGGCGTCAAATCTCTTTCACTGTTTGATGTCATACCTCTCTCTGTTTGTACTGGTGTCAAATCTCTTTCTTCCTCTGATATCTTACCTCACTCTGTGCGTACTGGCGTGATATCTCTTTTTCCCTCTGATGTCATACCTCTCTCTGTGCGTACTAGCGTCATATCCCTTTCTCTGTTTGAAGTCATACCTCTCTCTGTGTTTACTAGCGAATATATCTTTCTCCCGCTTGAATGATATCTCACTATGTGCGTACTGGCGTTATATCTCTTTCTCCCTCTGATGTCAGACCTCTCTCTGTGCGTAATATCGTCGTATCTCTTTTTCCCTCTGATGTCATTCCTCTCTCTGTGTGTACTGGCGTCATATCTCTTTATTCCTCTGATGTCATACCTCTTTCTGTGCGTACTGTCGTCATATCTCTTTTTCCCTATGATGTCATACATCTCTCTGAGTGTACTGGCCTCAAATCTCTTTCTCCCTCTGATGTCAAACATCTCTCTGTGCGTACTGGCGTCAAATCTCTTTCTCCCTCTGATATCATACCTTTCTCTTTGCGAACTATGGTCAAATATCTTTATCCCTCTGATGTCAGACCTATCTTTGTGCGTACTAGCGTCATATCTCTTTTGCCCGCTGATATCATATCTCTCTCTGTGTGTACTGGCGTCATATCTCTTTATTCCTCTGATGTCAGATCTCTCTCTGTGCGTATTGTCGTGATATCTCTTTCTCCCTCTGATGTCAAAACTCTCTCTATGCGAACTGTCGGCATTTCTCTTTCTCTGTTTGATGTCATACATCTCTCTGTGTGTACTAGCGTCATATGTCTTTCTCTGTTTGATGTCATACCTCTCTCTGTGTACTGGCGTCATATCTCTTTCTCCTTCTGATGTCAGACCTCTCTCTGTGCGTACTAGAGTCATATCTCTTTTGCCCGCTGATATGATATATCTCTCTGTGTGTACTGGCATCATATCTCTTTATTCCTCTGATGTCATACCTCTTTCTGTGCGTACTGGCGTCATATATCTTTTTCTCTATCATGTCATAACTCTCTCTTTGCGTACTAGCGTCATATCTCTTTCTCTGTTTGATGTCATACCTCTCTCTTTGTGTACTAGCGTGAAATCTCTTTCTCCCTCTGATGTCATACCTCTCTCTGTGCGTACTGGCGTCATATCTCTTTCTCCCTCTGATGTCATACATCTCACTGTGCGTACTAGCGTCATATTTCTTTGTCTATTTGATGTCATACCTCTCTCTCTTTGTATACTGGCGTCTTATCTCTTTCTCAGTCTGAAGTCATTCCTCTATCTGTGAGTACAGGCGTCATATCTCTTTCTCTGTTTAATGTCATACCCCTCTCTCTGCGTACTAACGTCAAATCTCTTTATCCCTCTGATGTGATACCTCTCTCTGTGCGTACTGGCGTCATATCTATTTCTCTGTCTAATGTCATACCTCTCTCTGTGCATACTGGCGTCATATCTCATTCTGCCTCAGATGTCAAAACTCTCTCTGTACGTACTGGCGTCAAATCTCTTTCTCTTTTTGATGTCATACCTCTCACTGTGTGTACTGGCATCATATCTCTTTATTCCTCTGAAATCATACCTCTTTCTGTGCCTACTGGCTTTATATCTCTTTCTCCCTCTGATGTCATATCTCTCTCTTTGCGTACTAGCGTCATATCTCTTTCTCTGTTTGATGTCATACCTCTCTCTGTGTGTACTAGCATGAAATCTCTTTCTCCCTCTAATGTCATACATCTCTCTGTGCGTACTAGCGTCAAATATCTTTATCCCTCTGAGGTCATACCTCTCTTTGTGCGTACTAGAGTCATATCTCTTTTGCCCGCTGATATGATATATCTCTCTGTGTGTACTGGCATCATATCTCTTTATTCCTCTGATGTCATACCTCTTTCTGTGCGTACTGGCGTCATATATCTTTTTCTCTATCATGTCATAACTCTCTCTTTGCGTACTAGCGTCATATCTCTTTCTCTGTTTGATGTCATACCTCTCTCTTTGTGTACTAGCGTGAAATCTCTTTCTCCCTCTGATGTCATACCTCTCTCTGTGCGTACTGGCGTCATATCTCTTTCTCCCTCTGATGTCATACATCTCACTGTGCGTACTAGCGTCATATTTCTTTGTCTATTTGATGTCATACCTCTCTCTCTTTGTATACTGGCGTCTTATCTCTTTCTCAGTCTGAAGTCATTCCTCTATCTGTGAGTACAGGCGTCATATCTCTTTCTCTGTTTAATGTCATACCCCTCTCTCTGCGTACTAACGTCAAATCTCTTTATCCCTCTGATGTGATACCTCTCTCTGTGCGTACTGGCGTCATATCTATTTCTCTGTCTAATGTCATACCTCTCTCTGTGCATACTGGCGTCATATCTCATTCTGCCTCAGATGTCAAAACTCTCTCTGTACGTACTGGCGTCAAATCTCTTTCTCTTTTTGATGTCATACCTCTCACTGTGTGTACTGGCATCATATCTCTTTATTCCTCTGAAATCATACCTCTTTCTGTGCCTACTGGCTTTATATCTCTTTCTCCCTCTGATGTCATATCTCTCTCTTTGCGTACTAGCGTCATATCTCTTTCTCTGTTTGATGTCATACCTCTCTCTGTGTGTACTAGCATGAAATCTCTTTCTCCCTCTAATGTCATACATCTCTCTGTGCGTACTAGCGTCATATCTCTTTGTCTATTTGATGTCATACCTCTCTCTCTTTGTATACTGGCGTCTTATCTCTTTCTCAGTCTGAAGTCATTCCTCTATCTGTGAGTACAGGCGTCATATCTCTTTCTCTGTTTAATGTCATACCCCTCTCTCTGCGTACTAAATTCAAATCTCTTTATCCCTCTGATGTGATACCTCTCTCTGTGCGTACTGGCGTCATATCTATTTCTCTGTCTAATGTCATACCTCTCTCTGTGCATACTGGCGTCATATCTCATTCTGCCTCAGATGTCAAAACTCTCTCTGTACGTACTGGCGTCAAATCTCTTTCTCTTTTTGATGTCATACCTCTCACTGTGTGTACTGGCATCATATCTCTTTATTCCTCTGAAATCATACCTCTTTCAGTGCCTACTGGCTTCATATCTCTTTCTCCCTCTGATGTCATATCTCTCTCTTTGCGTACTAGCGTCATATCTCTTTCTCTGTTTGATGTCATACCTCTCTCTGTGTGTACTAGCGTGAAATCTCTTTCTCCCTCTAATGTCATACCTCTTTCTGTGCGTACTGTCGTCATATCTCTTTTTCCCTCTGATGTGATACCTCTCTCTGTGCGCCCTGGCTTCATATCTATTTCTCTTACTGATGTTATACCTTTGTCTGTTTCAACTGTCGTCATATCTCTTTCTCTGTCTGATGTCATACCTCTCTCTGTGCGTACTGACGTCTTATCTCTTTTTCTCTTTTCCCCTATGATGTCATATCTCTCTCTGTGTGTACTGGCGTAACATCTGTTTCTCCCTCTGATGTCATATCTCTCTCTGTGTGTGTTGGCGTCATATCTCTTTATTCCTCTGATGTCATACCTCTTTCTGTGTGTACTGGCGTCATATCTCTTTTTCCCTATGATGTCATACCTCTCTCTGTGCGTACTGGCGTAACATCTGTTTCTCCCTCTGATGTCATATCTCTCTCTGTGTGTGTTGGCGTCAAATCTCTTTCTCCATCTGATGTCATACCTCTTTCTGTGCGTACTGGCGTCATATCTCTTTTTCCCCCTGATGACATACATCTCTCTGTGCGTACTAGCGTCATATCTCTTTCTCTGTTTGATGTCATACCTCTCTCTGTGTGTACTGGCGTCATATCCCTTTCTCCTTCTGATGTCAGTCCTCTCTCTGTGCGTACTAGCGTCAAATATCTTTATCTATATGATGTCATACCTCTCTTTTCACGTACTAGAGTCATATCTCTTTTGCCCTCTGATGTCAGATCTCTCTCTATGTGTACTGGCGTCAAATCTCTTTCTCCCTATGATGTCATACCTCTCT
The DNA here is from genome assembly GCA_018389105.1 of Nautilus pompilius. NCBI lineage: Eukaryota > Metazoa > Mollusca > Cephalopoda > Nautilida > Nautilidae > Nautilus > Nautilus pompilius. The sequence goes on along the minus strand of JACATO010001856.1, from coordinate 50,630 downwards.
CTGTGCGTACTAGCGTCATATCTCTTTTTTCCAATGATGTCATACCTCTTTCTGTGCGTACTGGCGTCATATATCTTTTTCCTTATGATGTCATACCTCTCACTGTGCGTACTGGCGTCAAATATCTTTCTCCCTCTGAGGTCATACCTCTCTTTGTGCGTACTATAGTTATATCTCTTTTGCCTGTTGATGTCATATCTCTCTCTGTGCGTATTTGCGTCATATCGCTTTTTTCCTCTGATGTCATACCTTTTTCTGTGCGTACTGGCGTCATATATCTTTTCCCCTATGATGTCATACCTCTCTCTGTGCGTACTGGCGTCAAATCTCTTTCTCCCTCTAATTTCATACCTCTATCTGTGAGTACAGGCGTCATATCTCTTTCCATGTTTGATGTCATACCTCCCTCAGTGCGTACTAGCGTCATATCTCTTTGTCTATTTGATGTCATACCTCTTTCTCTTTGTATACTGGCGTCTTATCTGTTTCTCAGTCTGAGGTCATTCCTGTATCTGTGAGTACAGGCGTCATATCTCTTTCTCTGTTTAATATCATACCTCTCTCTCCGCGTACTAACGTCAAATCTCTTTATCCCTCTGATGTGATACCTCTCTCTGTGTGTACCTACGTCTTATCTCTTTTTCCCTATGATGTCATATCTCTCTCTGTGTGTATGGCGTCATATCTCTTTATTCCTCTGATGTCATACCTACTACTGTGTGTACTGGCGTCATATCTCTTTTTCCCTCTGATGTCATACATCTCTCTGTGTGTACTGGCGTCATATCTCTTTCTCCTTCTGATGTCAGACCTCTCTCTGTGCGTAATAGCGTCAAATATGTTTCTCCCTCTGAGGTCATACCTCTCTTTGTGCGTACTAGAGTCATATATCTTTTTCCCTATGATGTCATACCTCTCTCTGTGCGTACTGGCGTTATATCTCTTTCTTCCTCTGATGTCATAACTCTTTCTGTGGGTACTGGCGTGAAATCTCTTTCTCCCTCTAATGTCATACCTCTCTCTGTGCGTACTGGCGTCATATCTCTTTCTCCCTCTGATGTCATACATCTCACTGTGCGTACTAGCGTCATATCTCTTTGTCTATTTGATGTCATACCTCTCTCTCTTTGTATACTGGCGTCTTATTTCTTTCTCAGTCAGAAGTCATTCCTCTATCTGTGAGTACAGGCGTCATATCTCTTTCTCTGTTTAATGTCATACCCCTCTCTCTGCGTACTAACGTCAAATCTGTTTATCCCCCTGATGTGATACCTCTCTCTGTGTGTACCTACGTCTTATCTCTTTTTCCCTATTATGTCATATCTCTCTCTGTGTGTATGGCGTCATATCTCTTTATTCCTCTGATGTCATACCTACTCCTGTGTGTACTGGCGTCATATCTCATTTTCCCTCTGATGTCAAAACTCTCTCTGTACCTACTGGCGTCAAATCTCTTTCTTTGTTTGATGTCATACCTTCTCTGTGTGTACTAGCGTGAAATCTCTTTCTCCCTATGATGTCATACCTTTCTCTGTGCGTTCTGACGTAATATCTCTTTTTCCCTCTGATGACATACCTCTCTATGTGCGTACTAGCGTCAAATCTCTTTCTCCCTCTGATGTCTTACCACTATCTATGCGAACTAGCGACATATCTCTTTCTCTGTTTGATGTCATATCTCTCTCAGTAAGTACTTGCGTCATATCTCTTTCTCTGTTTGATGTCATACGTCTCTCTGTGTGTACTGGCGTCATATCTCTTCCTCTGTCTGATGTCAGACCTCTCTCTGTGCGTACTACCGTCAAATATCTATCCCTCTGATGTCATACCTCTCTTTGTGCGTACTAGCGTCATATCTCTATTTGTCTATTTGATGTCATACCTCTCTCTATGCGTACTGGCGACAAATCTCTTTCTCCCTCTATGTGTGTACTGGCGTTAAATCTCTTTCTCCCTCTTATGTCATATATTTCTCTATTTCTACTGGCGTAATATCTCTTTTTCCCTCTGATGACATACATCTCTCTGTGTGTACTGGCGTCATATCTATTTCTCCCTCTGATGTCATACCTCTCTCTGTGTGTACTGGCGTCATATCTTTTTCTCCCTCTGATGTCATACCTCTCTCTATGCGTACTAGCGACATATCTCTTTCTCTGTTTGATGTCATACCACTCTCAGTGTGTACTAGCGAATATCTCTTTCTCCCTCTGATGTCAAAACTCTCTCTGTACGTACTGGCGTCAAATCTCTTTCTCCCTCTGATGTCATACCTCTCTCTGTGTGTACTGGCGTCATATCTCTTTCATCTTCTGATGTCACAACTCTCTCTGTGCGTACTAGCGTCATATCTCTTTTTCCCTCTGATGTCAGATCCCTCTCTGTGTGTAGTGGCGTCAAATATCTTTCTCCCTCTGATGTCAAAACTCTCTCTGTACGTACTGGCGTCAAATCTCTCCCTCTGATGTCATTCGTCTCTCTGTGCGTACTGTCGTCATATCACTTTCTCCCACTGATCTCCTACCTCTATCTGTGCATACTGGCGTCATCTCTCTTTCTCTCTTTCATGTCATACCTCTCTGTGTGTGTACTAGCGTCAAATCTCTTTCTCCCTCTGATGTCATACCTCTCTCTATGCGTACTAGCGACATATCTCTTTCTCTGTTTGATGTCATATCTTTCTCAGTGTGTACTAGCGAATATCTCTTTCTCATTCTGATGTCAGACCTCTCTCTGTGCGTACTACCGTCAAATATCTATCCCTCTGATGTCATACCTCTCTTTGTGCGTACTGGCTTCATATCTCTTTGCCTATTTGATGTCATACCTCTCTCAGTACGTACTTGCCTCATATCTCTTTCTCTGTTTGATGTCATACCTCTCTCTGTGCGTTCTGGCGTAATATCTCTTTTTACCTCTGATGACATACATCTCTCTGTGTGTGACTGGCGTCATATCTCTTTCTCTGTTTGATGTCATACCTCTCTCTGTGTGTACTGGCGTCATATCCCTTTCACCTTCTGATGTCACAACTCTCTCTGTGCGTACTAGCGTCATATCTCTTTTTCCCTCTGATGTCAGATCTCTCTCTGTGTGTAGTGGCGTCATATCTCTTTTTCCCTCTGATGTCATACCTCTCTCTTTGCGTTCTAGCGTCAAATCTCTTTCTCTGTTTGATGTCATATCTCTCTCAGTGTGTACTAGCGAATATCTCTTTCTCATTCTGATGTCAGACCTCTCTCTGTGTGTACTAGCGTCAAATATCTTTATCCCTCTGATGTCATACATCTCTTTGTGCGTACTGGCTTCATATCTATTTGTCTATCTGATGTCATACCTCTCTCAGTACGTACTTGCCTCATATCTCTTTCTCTGTTTGATGTCATACCTCTCACTGTGCGTACTGGCTTCATATCTCATTCTTCCTCTGATGTCAAACATCTCTCTGTGAGTACTAGCGTGAAATCTCTTTCTCCCTATGTTGTCATACCTCTCTCTGTGCGTACTGGCGTCATATCTCTTTCTCTCTCTGATGTCATACCTCTCTCTTTGCGTAGTAGCGTCAAATATCTTTCTCTGTTTGGTGTCATACCTCTCTCTGTGTGTACTATCGAATATCTCTTTCTCCCGCTTATATGATACTTCTCACTGTGTGTACTGGCGTCATATCTCTTTCTCTCTCTGATGTCATACCTCTCTCTGAGCGTATTGGCGTCATATCTCTTTCTCCCTCTGATGTCATACCTCTCTCTTTGCGTACTAGCGTCAAATCTCTTTCTCTGTTTGGTGTCATACCTCTCTCTGTGTGTACTATCGAATATCTCATTCTCCCGCTTATATGATACTTCTCACTGTGTGTACTGGCGTCATATCTCTTTCTCACTCTGATGTCAAAACTCTCTCTGTGCGTACTACTAGCGTCATATCTCTTTTTCCCTCTGACGTCAGATCTATCTCTCTCTGTGTGTAAGTGGGCGTCAAATATCTTTCTCCCTCTGATGTCAAAACTCTCTCTGTACGTACTGGCGTCAAATTTCTCCCTCTGATGTCATTCGTCTCTCTGTGCGTACTCTCGTCATATCACTTTCTCCCACTGATGTCCTACCTCTATCTGTGCATACTGGCGTCATCTCTCTTCTCTCTTTGATGTCATACCTCTCTGTGTGTTGTAACTAGCGTCAAATCTCTTTCCCCCTCTTATGTCATATATTTCTCTATTTCTACTGGCGTAATATCTCTTTTTCCCTCTGATGACATACCTCTCTCTGTGTGTACTGGCGTCATATCTTTTTCTCCCTCTGATGTCATACCTCTCTCTATGCGTACTAGCGACATATCTCTTTCTCTGTTTGATGTCATACCACTCTCAGTGTGTACTAGCGAATATCTCTTTCTCCCTCTGATGTCAAAACTCTCTCTGTACGTACTGGCGTCAAATCTCTTTCTCCCACTGATGTCATACCTCTCTGTGTGTACTGGCGTAACATCTGTTTCTCCCTCTGATGTCATAACTCTCTCTGTGCGTACTAGCGTCATATCTCTTTTTCCCTTCTGATGTCAGATCCCTCTCTGTGTGTAGTGGCGTCAAATATCTTTCTCCCTCTGATGTCAAAACTCTCTCTGTACCTACTGGCGTCAAATCTCTTTCTCCCTCTGATGTCATTCGTCTCTCTGTGCGTACTGTCGTCATATCACTTTCTCCCACTGATCTCCTACCTCTATCTTGCATTACTGGCGTCATCTCTCTTTCTCTCTTTCATGTCATACCTCTCTGTGTGTGTACTAGCGTCAAATCTCTTTCTCCCTCTGATGTCATACCTCTCTCTATGCGTACTAGCGACATATCTCTTTCTCTGTTTGATGTCATATCTTTCTCAGTGTGTACTAGCGAATATCTCTTTCTCATTCTGATGTCAGACTTCACTCTTTGCGTACTAGCGTCAAATATCTTTATCCCTCTGATGTCATACCTCTCTTTGTGCGTACTGGCTTCATATCTCTTTGCCTATTTGATGTCATACCTCTCTCAGTACGTACTTGCCTCATATCTCTTTCTCTGTTTGATGTCATACCTCTCTCTGTGCGTTCTGGCGTAATATCTCTTTTTACCTCTGATGACATACATCTCTCTGTGCGTACTGGCGTCATATCTCTTTCTCTGTTTGATGTCATACCTCTCTCTGTGTGTACTGGCGTCATATCCCTTTCACCTTCTGATGTCACAACTCTCTCTGTGCGTACTAGCGTCATATCTCTTTTTCCCTCTGATGTCAGATCTCTCTCTGTGTGTAGTGGCGTCATATCTCTTTTTCCCTCTGATGTCATACCTCTCTCTTTCGTTCTAGCGTCAAATCTCTTTCTCTGTTTGATGTCATATCTCTCTCAGTGTGTACTAGCGAATATCTCTTTCTCATTCTGATGTCAGACCTCTCTCTGTGCGTACTAGCGTCAAATATCTTTATCCCTCTTATGTCATACTTCTCTTTTTGCGTACTGGCTTCATATCTATTTGTCTATTTGATGTCATACCTCTCTCAGTACGTACTTGCCTCATATCTCTTTCTCTGTTTGATGTCATACCTCTCACTGTGCGTACTGGCTTCATATCTCATTCTCCCTCTGATGTCAAACATCTCTCTGTGTGTACTAGCGTGAAATCTCTTTCTCCCTATGTTGTCATACCTCTCTCTGTGTGTACTGGCGTCATATCTCTTTCACCTTCTGATGTCACAACTCTCTCTGTGCGTACTAGCGTCATATCTCTTTTTCCCTCTGATGTCAGATCTCTCTCTGTGTGTAGTGGCGTCATATCTCTTTTTCCCTCTGATGTCAGACCTCTCTCTGTGCGTACTAGCGTCATATCTCTTTTTCCCTCTGATGTCAGATCTTTCTCTGTACGTACTGGCGTCAAATCACTTTCTCCCACTGTTGTCCTACCTCTCTCTATGCGTACTAGCGACATATCTCTTTCTCCCACTGATGTCCTACCTCTATCTGTGCATACTGGCGTCATCTCTCTCTTCTCTCTTTGATGTCATATCCCTCTCAGTGTGTACTAGCGAATATCTCTTTCTCATTCTGATGTCAGACCTCTCTCTGTGCGTACTAGCGTCAAATATCTTTATCCCTCTGATGACATACCTCTCTCTGTGTACTGGCGTCATATCTATTTCTCCCTCTGATGTCATAACTCTCTGTGTGTGTACTAGCGTCAAATCTCTTTCTCCCTCTGATGTCATACCTCTCTCTAATGCGTACTAGCGACATATCTCTTTCTCTGTTTGATGTCATATCTTTCTCAGTGTGTACTAGCGAATATCTCTTTCTCATTCTGATGTCAGACTTCTCTCTTTGCGTACTAGCGTCAAATATCTTTATCCCTCAGATGTCATACCTCTCTTTGTGCGTACTGGCTTCATATCTCTTTGCCTATTTGATGTCATACCTCTCTCAGTACGTACTTGCCTCATATCTCTTTCTCTGTTTGATGTCATACCTCTCTCTGTGCGTTCTGGCGTAATATCTCTTTTTACCTCTGATGACATACATCTCTCTGTGCGTACTGGCGTCATATCTCTTTCTCTGTTTGATGTCATACCTCTCTCTGTGCGTACTGGCGTCATATCTCTTTCTCTCTCTGATGTCTTACTTCTCTCTGTGCGTATTGGCGTCATATCTCTTTCACTGTTTGGTGTCATACCTCTCTCTGTGTGTACTATCGAATATCTCTTTCTCCCGCTTATATGATACTTCTCACTGTGTGTACTGGCGTCATATCTCGCTCTTTCTCACACTCTGATGTCAAAACTCTCTCTGTACGTACTGGCGTCAAATCTCCTTCTCTGTTTGATGTCATACCTCTCTCTATGCGTACTAGCGTCATATCTCTTTCTCTGTTTTGTTGAAATACCTCTCTCTGTGCGTACTGGCGTCATATATCTTTTTCCCTATGATGTCATACCTCTCTCTGTGCGTACTATCGTCATATCTCATTTGCCCTCTGATGTCAGATCTCTCTCTGTGCGTATTGTCGTCATATCTCTTTCTCTCTCTGATGTCAAAACTCTCTCTGTGCGTACATGTTGGCATATCTCTTTCTCTATTTGATGTCATACATCTCTCTGTGTGTACTGGCGACATATCTCTTTCTCCTTCTGATGTCAGACCTCTCTCTGTGCGTACTAGCGTCATATCTCTTTCTCTGTTTGATGTCATACCTCTCACTGTGCGTACTGGCTTCATATCTCATTCTCCCTCTGATGTCAAACATCTCTCTGTGTGTACTAGCGTGAAATCTCTTTCTCCCTATGTTGTCATACCTCTCTCTGTGCGTTCTGGCGTAATATCTCTTTTTCCCTCTGATGTCATACCTCTCTCTGTGCGTACTGGCGTCATATCTCTTTCTCTCTCTGATGTCTTACTTCTCTCTGTGCGTATTGGCGTCATATCTCTTTCTCTGTTTGGTGTCATACCTCTCTCTAGTGTGTACTATCGAATATCTCTTTCTCCCGCATATATGATACTTCTCACTGTGTGTACTGGCGGCGTCATATCTCTTTCTCACTCTGATGTCAAAACTCTCTCTGTACGTACTGGCGTCAAATCTCCTTCTCTGTTTGATGTCATTCCTCTCTCTATGCGTACTAGCATCATATCTCTTTCTCTGTTTTGTTGAAATACCTCTCTCTGTGTGTACTGGCGTCATATCTCTTTTTCCCTATGATGTCATACCTCTCTCTGTGTGTACTAGCATCAAATCACTTTCGCCCTCTGATGTCATACCTCTCTCTATGCGTACTAGCGACATATCTCTTTCTCTGTTTGGTGTCATACCACTTTCAGTGTGTACTAGCGAATATCTCTTTCTCCCTCTGATGTCAAAACTCTCTCTATACGTACTAGCGTCATATCTCTTTCACCTTCTGATGTCACAACTCTCTCTGTGCGTACTAGTGTCATATCTCTTTTTCCCTCTGATGTCAGATCTCTCTCTGTGTGTAGTGGCGTCATATCTCTTTTTCCCTCTGATGTCAGATCTCTCTCTATACGTACTGGCGTCAAATCTCTTTCTCCCACTGATGTCATTCGTCTCTCTGTGCGTACTGTCGTCATATCACTTTCTCCCACTGATGTCCTACCTCTATATGTGCGTACTGGAGTCATCTCTTTTCTCTCTTTGATGTCATACCTCTCTCTGTGTGTACTAGCGTGAAATCTCTTTCTCCCTATGATGTCATACCTTTCTCTGTGCGTTCTGACGTAATATCTCTTTTTCCCTCTTATGACATACCTCTCTCTCTCTGCGTACTAGCGTCAAATCTCTTTCTCCCTCTGATGTCTTACCACTATCTATGCGAACTAGCGACATATCTCTTTCTCTATTTGATGTCATACGTCTCTCTGTGTGTACTGGCGTCATATCTCTTCCACTGTCTGATGTCAGACCTCTCTCTGTGCGTACTACCGTCAAATATCTATCCCTCTGATGTCAAACCTCTCTTTGTGCGTACTAGCGTCATATCTATTTGTCTATTTGATGTCATACCTCTCTCAGTACGTACTTGCCTCATATCTCTTTCTCTGTTTGATGTCATACCTCTCACTGTGCGTACTGGCTTCATATCTCATTCTCCCTCTGATGCCAAACATCTCTCTGTGTGTACTAGCGTGAAATCTCTTTCTCCCTATGTTGTCATACCTCTCTCTGTGCGTTCTGGCGTAATATCTCTTTTTCCCTCTGATGTCATACCTCTCTCTGTGCGTACTGGCGTCATATCTCTTTCTCTCTCTGATGTCTTACTTCTCTCTGTGCGTATTGGCGTCATATCTCTTTCTCTGTTTGGTGTCATACCTCTCTCTGTGTGTACTATCGAATATCTCTTTCTCCCGCTTATATGATACTTCTCACTGTGTGTACTGGCGTCATATCTCTTTCTCACTCTGATGTCAAAACTCTCTCTGTACGTACTGGCGTCAAATCTCCTTCTCTGTTTGATGTCATTCCTCTCTCTATGCGTACTAGCGTCATATCTCTTTCTCTGTTTTGTTGAAATACCTCTCTCTGTGTGTGTACTGGCGTCATATCTCTTTTTCCCACTGATGTCATACCTCTCTCTGTGCGTACTATCGTCATATCTCATTTGCCCTCTGATGTCAGATCTCTCTCTGTGCGTATTGTCGTCATATCTCTTTCTCCCTCTGATGTCAAAACTCTCTCTGTGCGTACATGTTGGCATATCTCTTTCTCTGTTTGATGTCATACATCTCTCTGTGTGTACTGGCGACATATCTCTTTCTCCTTCTGATGTCAGACCTCTCTCTGTGCGTACTAGCGTCATATCTCTTTTTCCCTATGATGTCATACCTCTCTTTGTGCTTACTGGCATAATATCTCTTTGTCTATTTGATGTCATACCTCTCTCGGTGTATACTGGCGTCTTATCTCTTTCTCCCTCTGATGTCAAAACTCTCTGTACCTACTGGCGTCAAATCTCTTTCTTTGTTTGATGTCATTCCTCTCTCTATGCGTTCTAGCGTCATATCTCTTTCTCTGTTTTGTTGAAATACCCCTCTCTGTGTGTACTGGCGTCATATCTCTTTTTCCCTATGATGTCATACATCTCTCTGTGCGTACTGGCGACAAATCTCTTTCTCCCTCTATGTGTGTACTGGCGTTAAATCTCTTTCTCCCTCTTATGTCATATATTTCTCTATTTCTACTGGCGTAATATCTCTTTTTCCCTCTGATGACATACATCTCTCTGTGTGTACTGGCGTCATATCTATTTCTCCCTCTGATGTCATACCTCTCTCTGTGTGTACTGGCGTCATATCTTTTTCTCCCTCTGATGTCATACCTCTCTCTGTGTGTACTAGCATCAAATCACTTTCGCCCTCTGATGTCATACCTCTCTCTATGCGTACTAGCGACATATCTCTTTCTCTGTTTGGTGTCATACCACTCTCAGTGTGTACTAGCGAATATCTCTTTCTCCCTCTGATGTCAAAACTCTCTCTATACGTACTAGCGTCATATCTCTTTCACCTTCTGATGTCACAACTCTCTCTGTGCGTACTAGTGTCATATCTCTTTTTCCCTCTGATGTCAGATCTCTCTCTGTGTGTAGTGGCGTCATATCTCTTTCTCCCTCTGATGTCAAAACTCTCTCTGTGCGTACATGTTGGCATATCTCTTTCTCTGTTTGATGTCATACATCTCTCTGTGTGTACTGGCGACATATCTCTTTCTCCTTCTGATGTCAGACCTCTCTCTGTGCGTACTAGCGTCATATCTCTTTTTCCCTATGATGTCATACCTCTCTTTGTGCTTACTGGCATAATATCTCTTTGTCTATTTGATGTCATACCTCTCTCGGTGTATACTGGCGTCTTATCTCTTTCTCCCTCTGATGTCAAAACTCTCTCTGTACCTACTGGCGTCAAATCTCTTTCTTTGTTTGATGTCATTCCTCTCTCTATGCGTACTAGCGTCATATCTCTTTCTCTGTTTTGTTGAAATACCTCTCTCTGTGTGTACTGGCGTCATATCTCTTTTTCCCTATGATGTCATACCTCTCTCTGTGCGTACTGGCGACAAATCTCTTTCTCCCTCTATGTGTGTACTGGCGTTAAATCTCTTTCTCCCTCTTATGTCATATATTTCTCTATTTCTACTGGCGTAATATCTCTTTTTCCCTCTGATGACATACATCTCTCTGTGTGTACTGGCGTCATATCTATTTCTCCCTCTGATGTCATACCTCTCTCTGTGTGTACTGGCGTCATATCTTTTTCTCCCTCTGATGTCATACCTCTCTCTGTGTGTACTAGCATCAAATCACTTTCGCACTCTGATGTCATACCTCTCTCTATGCGTACTAGTGTCATATCTCTTTTTCCCTCTGATGTCATTCGTCTCTCTGTGCGTACTGTCGTCATATCACTTTCTCCCACTGATGTCATTCGTCTCTCTGTGCGTACTGGAGTCATCTCTCTTTCTCTCTTTGATGTCATACCTCTCTCTGTGTGTACTAGCGTGAAATCTCTTTCTCCCTATGATGTCATACCTTTCTCTGTGCGTTCTGACGTAATATCTCTTTTTCCCTCTTATGACATACCTCTCTCTCTCTGCGTACTAGCGTCAAATCTCTTTCTCCCTCTGATGTCTTACCACTATCTATGCGAACTAGCGAAATATCTCTTTCTCTATTTGATGTCATACGTCTCTCTGTGTGTACTGGCGTCATATCTCTTCCACTGTCTGATGTCAAACCTCTCTTTGTGCGTACTAGCGTCATATCTATTTGTCTATTTGATGTCATACCTCTCTCAGTACGTACTTGCCTCATATCTCTTTCTCTGTTTGATGTCATACCTCTCACTGTGCGTACTGGCTTCATATCTCATTCTCCCTCTGATGTCAAACATCTCTCTGTGTGTACTAGCGTGAAATCTCTTTCTCCCTATGTTGTCATACCTCTCTCTGTGCGTTCTGGCATAATATCTCTTTCTCTCTCTGATGTCTTACTTCTCTCTGTGCGTATTGGCGTCATATCTCTTTCTCTGTTTGGTGTCATACCTCTCTCTGTGTGTACTATCGAATATCTCTTTCTCCCGCTTATATGATACTTCTCACTGTGTGTACTGGCGTCATATCTCTTTCTCACTCTGATGTCAAAACTCTCTCTGTACCTACTGGCGTCAAATCTCTTTCTCTGTTTGGTGTCATACCTCTCTCAGTGTGTACTAGCGACATATCTCTTTTTCCCTCTGATGTCATACCTCTCTCTGTGCGTATTGGCGTCATATCTCTTTTTCCCTCTGATGTCATACCTCTCTCTGTGCGTATTGGCGTCATATCTCTTTTTCCCTCTGATGTCATACCTCTCTCTGTGCGTATTGGCGTCATATCTCTTTCTCCCTCTGATGTCATACCTCTCTCTTTGCGTACTAGCGTCAAATCTCTTTCTCTGTTTGGTGTCATACCTCTCTCTGTGTGTACTATCGAATATCTCTTTCTCCCGCTTATATGATACTTCTCACTGTGTGTACTGGCGTCATATCTCTTTTTTCCTCTGATGTCACATCTCTCTCTGTGTGTAGTGGTGTCATATCTCTTTTTCCCTCTGATGTCAGACCTCTCTCTGTGTGTACTAGCGTGAAATCTCTTTCTCCCTATGTTGTCATACCTCTCTCTGTGCGTACTGGCGTCATATCTCTTTCTCTCTCTGATGTCATACCTCTCTCTGTGCGTATTGGCGTCATATCTCTTTCACCTTCTGATGTCACAACTCTCTCTTTGCGTACTGTCGTCATATTTCTTTCTCTTTTTGATGTCATACCTCTCTCTGTGTGTACTGTCGTCATATCTCTTTCACCTTCTGATGTCACAACTCTCTCTGTGCGTACTAGCGTCATATCTCTTTTTCCCTCTGATGTCAGACCTCTCTCTGTGCGTACTAGCGTCATATCTCTTTTTTCCTCTGATGTCAGATCTCTCTCTGTACGTACTGGCGTCAAATCTCTTTCTCCATCTGATGTCATATCTCTCTCTATGCGTACTAGCGACATATCTCTTTCTCTGTTTGATGTCATATATCTCTCAGTGTGTACTAGCGAATATCTCTTTCTCATTCTGATGTCAGACCTCTCTCTGTGCGTACTAGCGTCAAATATCTTTATCCCTCTGATGTCATACCTCTCTTTGTGCGTACTGGCTTCATATCTCTTTGTCTATTTGATGTCATACCTCTCTCAGTACGTACTTGCCTCATATCTCTTTCTCTGTTTGATGTCATACCTCTCACTGTGCGTACTGGCTTCATATCTCATTCTTTCTCTGATGTCATACCTCTCTCTGTGCGTACTGGCGTCATATCTCTTTCTCTCTCTGATGTCATACCTCTCTCTGTGCGTATTGGCGTCATATCTCTTTCACCTTCTGATGTCACAACTCTCTCTGTGCGTACTGTCGTCATATCTCTTTCTCTTTTTGATGTCATACCTCTCTCTGTGTGTACTGGCGTCATATCTCTTTCACCTTCTGATGTCACAACTCTCTCTGTGCGTACTAGCGTCATATCTCTTTTTCCCTCTGATGTCAGATCTCTCTCTGTGTGTACTGGCGTCATATCTCTTTTTCCCTCTGATGTCAGACCTCTCTCTGTGCGTACTAGCGTCATATCTCTTTTTCCCTCTGATGTCAGATCTCTCTCTGTGTGTACTGGCGTCATATCTCTTTCACCTTCTGATGTCACAACTCTCTCTGTGTGTACTGGCGTCATATCTCTCTTTCTCTCTGTACTTACGTCATGTTTCTCTCTCTGTGTGTACTGTCGTCATATCTCTTTCACCTTCTGATGTCACAACTCTCTCTGTGCGTACTAGCGTCATATCTCTTTCTCCCTCTGATGTCATACCTCTCTCTGTGTGTACTGTCGTCATATCTCTTTCACCTTCTGATGTCACAACTCTCTCTGTGCGTACTAGCGTCATATCTCTTTTTCCCTCTGATGTCAGATCTCTCTCTGTACGTATTGGCGTCATATCTCTTTCACCTTCTGATGTCACAACTCTCTCTGTGCGTACTGTCGTCATATCTCTTTCTCTTTTTGATGTCATACCTCTCTCTGTGTGTACTGTCGTCATATCTCTTTCACCTTCTGATGTCACAGCTCTCTCTGTGCGTACTAGCGTCATATCTCTTTCTCCCTCTGATGTCATACCTCTCTCTTTGCGTACTAGCGTCAAATCTCTTACTCTGTTTGGTGTCATACCTCTCTCTGTGTGTACTATCGAATATCTCTTTCTCCCGCTTATATGATACCTCTCTTTGTGCGTACTAGCGTCATATCTATTTGTCTATTTGATGTCATACCTCTCTCAGTACGTACTTGCCTCATATCTCTTTCTCTGTTTGATGTCATGCCTCTCACTGTGCGTACTGGCGTAATATCTCATTCTTCCTCTGATGTCAAACATCTCTCTGTGTGTACTAGCGTGAAATCTCTTTCTCCCTATGTTGTCATACCTCTCTCTGTGCGTTCTGGCGTAATATCTCTTTTTCCCTCTGATGTCATACCTCTCTCTGTGTGTACTGGCGTCATATCTTTTTCTCCCTCTGATGTCATACCTCTCTCTGTGTGTACTGGCATGAAATCACTTTCGCCCTCTGATGTCATACCTCTCTCTATGCGTACTAGCGACATATCTCTTTCTCTGTTTGATGTCATACCTCTCTCAGTGTGTACTAGCGAATATCTCTTTTTCCCACTGATGTCATACCTCTCTCTTTGCGTACTGGCGTCATATTTTTTTCTCCCTCTTATGTCATACCTCTCTCTGTGTGTAGTGGCGTCATATCTCTTTTTCCCTCTGATGTCAGACCTCTCTCTGTGCGTAATAGCGTCATATCTGTTTTTCCCTCTGATGTCAGATCTCTCTCTCTCTGTGTACTGGCGTCATATCTCTTTCACCTTCTGATGTCACAACTCTCTCTGTGTGTAGTGGCGTCATATCTCTTTTTCCCTCTGATGTCAGATCTCTCTCTGTACGTACTGGCGTCAAATCACTTTCTCCCACTGATGTCATACCTCTCTCTATGCGTACTAGCGACATATCTCTTTCTCTGTTTGATGTCATATATCTCTCAGTGTGTACTAGCGAATATCTCTTTCTCATTCTGATGTCAGACCTCTCTCTGTGCGTACTAGCGTCAAATATCTTTATCCCTCTGATGTCATACATCTCTTTGTGCGTACTGGCTTCATATCTATTTGTCTATTTGATGTCATACCTCTCTCAGTACGTACTTGCCTCATATCTCTTTCTCTGTTTGATGTCATACCTCTCACTGTGCGTACTGGCTTCATATCTCATTCTTTCTCTGATGTCATACCTCTCTCTGTGCGTACTGGCGTTATATCTCTTTCTCTCTCTGATGTCATACCTCTCTCTGTGCGTATTGGCGTCATATCTCTTTCACCTTCTGATGTCACAACTCTCTCTGTGCGTACTGTCGTCATATCTCTTTCTCTTTTTGATGTCATACCTCTCTCTGTGCGTACTAGCGTCATATCTCTTTCACCTTCTGATGTCACAACTCTCTCTGTGCGTACTAGCGTCATATCTCTTTTTCCCTCTGATGTCAGATCTCTCTCTGTGCGTACTAGCGTCAAATCTCTTTCTCCATCTGATGTCATATCTCTCTTTGTGCATACTGGCGTCAAATCTCTTTCTCCCTCTGATGTCATACCTCTATCTATGCCTACTGGCGTCATATCTCCTTTTCCCACTGATGTCTAACCTCTCACTATGCGTATTGGCGTCAAATCTCTTTCTCTCTCTGATGTCACACCTCTCTCTGTACTGACGCCAACTCTCTCTCTGTACTGACATCATCTCTCTCTCTTCTCTCTTTCTCCTCTCTCTCTCTCTCTCTCTCTCTCTCTCTCTCTCTCTCTCTTCCTCCCTCCACCTCTCTCTCTAAACACCAAAATCCACGTTGAGAATTCCTTGGTTTTTATTTTTTCTGAGGGGGAGGGGTAGCTTCCTTTCAAGTTGAAAGTCGTAGTATATTCCAAGAATGGCTGGTTGTCTTTCTATTTATGATCTGCCAGAAAAGACATTTCACTCAGGCAAAAGGAATGAAATTAATATATTAATCTAAGCTTTGAAGGCCGATAAAACACCGATCCCTTAATGTCGGACCATTGTGGAGAAATCGAGGGAGTCTTCAGATTTTCTCTGAGTGAGATTTCTGCACGGGCGAAACAGTAAAGCTAATAAAGTTGTGGAAGTATATATTTACAACGGCCGACATTAAAGTAATATATCAAGTAGGAAGAAGGAAGAGAAGTTTCAATAAAAGGTCTTGCATCTTGCGTGGAAAGTGTTTTAGTATAAGTACCTGTGAAATTTCTTAGAGTCAACTTTCCTGCACTTTATTACTGTATTCAACAATAAATAACTTCCCCATTTCTGCCGTAGTACAGACAGACAGGTGCGTTGGATATTGTGGTCCTTTCGGTTGTTATAATAATAATAATAATAATAATAATAATAATAATAATAATAATAAATAATAATAAATAATAAATAATAATAATAATATAATAATAATAATAATCATAATAATAAATAATAATAATAATAATAATAATAATAATAATAAATAATAATAATATATAATAATAATAATAATCATAATAATAATATATTTTGTGTCAAGTATGCAAATAGTCCTGCACATGACTATTTGTTTCTAAAACAATTGTTTCTGAACTTCATTTGAAAACCAACCTTATCTACGGTAGCTCCAAAGCGAGATCACAGTATCGGCCAGTCCAATGAAAGCTGTAGGAGGGGCGGATGCTGGTGAAGTTGCCATAGTTTTTCCTCCCAAAAAAGATATTTTAAGTAGGATAATAGATACTAGACGTCGTTCAAATGAAACTCGGCTGAAATAGCATCGCCGTAATGGTAGCCGGGCCGGTTTTTATTTGAACGCCAGTGGTAGTTACGTACCTACGTGGTTGCTACGGAAGCTGGAAAGGCTTGGAGGTAAAGATTAATTACGTTACTACGGTTGCCATAGCAATCAGAAATCACGAGGACTTCTGTTGCTGCTGCTATCTAACGGAAACAATAAAAAAAAAGTAATTTTTATTTTAATTTAGCGACGAAACGGAAATGACATCTTTCCTCTTCTCTTTTCTTTTTCTCCTCCTTATTTGTTGTTGTTGTTGTTGTTTAAATTCCAAAAATACCAGAAGAGGGCGGGATTGTACCCTGCCGAGCTCACAAGGGGCATAATTTCTTTTTTCGCCTCCTTCCCGTCGGACGATAAAACTCGGCATTGGGTTTAAAAAAGAGAAGCGGGGTGTCGCCTTGAAAACCGAGCCGGTCGGGTCGCCGGCATCCGTAGACGTCACATCTATTTGGCTTCTCCCGTCCGTCGCTCACAAAGACGGCCTTTGTAGTCTTATCTGTACCGCGCAGAGACCGCGCCGCTTACGTCAACACATCTGGCGGCATGTCAAAAGGAACCCGAAGATCTTATATCAACTCAGCCATGGAGTTTATTTGCACGGAATTTGACGCATTGCTTTGCAAAAACCCTGCCAGCTACTACTCTTCGTATTCACATGTGTGTGTGTGTGTGTGTGTGTGTGTGTGTGTTGTGTGTGTGTGTGGACTGTTTTGTTTCGATTCTCTCTTTTAGGAATTTTTGGCGATTTTATAAGATGAATTCCCAGGTGGTTGGTTGTGGTTCGGTCTGAATGAGGCTGAGGCTTTGGCGTGAGGTGGGGGGGGGGGGCGGGGAAGAAAAAAAGTTTGCTTTGCTTTCTGCTGAATTTGTTACCTTTCCTTCCTATTTTTCCTCATCCGTTTCTTTTTTCTTTTTTTTGTTGTTCCTTCCTCTCTCTCTCTCTCTCTCTCTCTCGCGTTACTGTGACATTTACTGCGGGACTGCTCTAGCGACATTTGCTAGCAGATGTTTGCAGTTAAGATCGGATTCCTGTCCCGAACGTCATCGGGGACGGACGGACGGACGACCCGGGCGGGAGGGGAGGGGGCTGGTTCGTAAATAATTGGCACTGTTTTTCTTTCTCCTTCTTCTCCTCCTCCTCCTCCTCCTCCTCTTTTCTCCCCCCCCCTATGAGAAGGGAATACTGTAAACTGTTACGTACTGAAATACAACGTTAAGCGAGGACATTGATTGATACGGTTTGAGTACTTAAAAATAAATCACTGCCATCAATAGTCCGGCGGTGAGGAGACGGGATCGGGTCGGCTGAAGAAGGCGCCGCCTGCCGCCGGCTCCCGGAACGACGGTCTGTCGGTCTCCGCACTCCTCCCTTCAGCGTCGGAGACTACAGTTGCGCCAAAAGTGTGACGACGTGCAGAAATACGGCGCAAGGAGGGGGTTCTCCTCCGCCTCCCCCCCACTTCAGACAAAAGACGTGTTACTCGGACGAAACAGCGAAAAATGAATGAGAAAAATGGACAGAAATTGCCAGAAGGAGGCGTCCCTCACCAGTGGCTATCATCACCTCTGGGTGGAGCGCCGGCAAACCCCTAATCTACGTACCAAGCTAATTTCACTGTGTTTACAATAAAAAGCCGTCAGTTAGGAGACGTATAATATATGTACGTTATTAAGCAATTAAGAAGAATAATTGCTATTCGCCCATCGTTCGTCATGCTCTGCCGGGCGAATGTTTTCGAATACTTCCTGACAGTTTACCAGCCCGTATTTCGGTTTCGGTTTCGGTTGTTTTTCCGTTTGTATGTGTAAATCCTTCTTATTCTACCACGCAGTCAGTCTTTTCCCCTTTAACCCTTCGTGTACCCGTTTGTGGTTAGTGGGCCCCGACATACGGTAAGTAGGTAACCTTCTCATTGATATAACTCTCTCAAACGACAGATTCGCTTATCGCTTTAACCCTAGGCGGTTCGTTGCACCGCGATTGGTTTTGACTAAATACACGGCAATTTCAGGGCAAACACTGGTTAGCGCATGCCTATAGACTGGGTGGGAGGTAAAAACCCACGTGGTACACGTAGGGTTAAAACCCCAGCGCCATCGGTTCAGGAGTTCGGGTTTTTTTCCGGTCTGTTTAAGGAAAACCGAAGCTTAAGCTGGAAATATATGTAATTTAACTAGCTTGAAGACTGATCGGATAAGAGAAGTCTATTTGCTTGTATTTTTTTTTGTTTTTTTGTTTGTTTTTCCAAAGATCTGATTTACGATCCGCGTGTCATCGGTCGGCTAGCATTCCTCGGCGAAGGGCTGACTTAGATCCAACTCGGGCTTAAGCCATCGCGATTTTGTAAAGACCAGGGAAGGGTCCGAGCTATCAAAACCAAACAACAGACACCGAGCGGTACATACACACAGCTAAGAAGACTGGAGGAAGTGTTGGCTCCTGCAACCACCTTCCTCCTCTCCGCGAAGCATTCCATTTAACGAAATACAATACTTTCTTCAAATATTTGTTTGCATTGTTTACCATTGGCCTTTTAAACGCTAAATAATTCGTGGAAAATTAATAAAAGGCGATGAACCAGCCGGTCCATGAATAGGAACAGTTTTCTAGTTCAAAGTTGCTGTTGCTTTGTTTTTTTTTTTTTTAAATAACCCATCGTATTTATTTATCCTTTGATTTTGTTTCTTTCTGATGGGGTGTTCTCGCTGTTGTTGTTGTTGTGTTGTTGTTGTTGTCGTTTGTTTTACATTCTTCCGGAAATAATGCATTCTGGAATCTGATTGGTCTAAAATGCAACAACAACAACAACAAAAAAAGAATTTTTCGAGTATTTTCTTCTTTCACAATTGGGCTACTTTTTAATAAATATACCCCAGTAGATCCTTTTTCTTTTCTTTTTTTATTTAAATTAGAAATTTGCCCCGGATATTTCTATCAGTTTTGTAACAAAATTCTATGAGAAAAAAAAAAATCTATAATGCGCAAAATAAATCCCGTCATCTGATTGGTTCCGTAGAGTTTACAAACAGGTCTCTCGCGAGTCGAGATTCGCTTTGGCTCGGCTAGCTGGCTGTATACTTTCTTCGCCGAAACTCTCTGCTCTATTCACGCGGGGTGAAGAATTTTGTTTGCATTTTCTGACATTCTTCACGGCGCAGTTAGACGCCTTCAGCCGATTCCATAAAAGTAAACAGAGCACTTTCATTCGCACGACTGATAATCTTGGGCAAGTTGCTAAACTGTGGGAGAAAGGATGCAGTCGTAACGAATGGCCGCTAGTCATTTATATTCGCAAAGCATAGCTGTAGATTTTAGACACATTTAGGTAATGCAACCGAGCGGAAGTCTCTCATCCGAGATGCGAATTTTCTGTGCCTCGTAAGATCAAAAGCGTCGCTCTACCTGATTTCTTCTTCTGGCTCAGCAGGGCTGATGAGAGATACCACGAGTGTCTGGCAATCATCGTGACGCATAACAACGTGGTTTATAGCATTTTAGGTTATGAGATTACAAATGAAACGATCGAGGAAGGCAGATCTCTCTTTCGTTACCTCTATTCTTTCCTTATCTTCCTGTTACCAAGGTGACATCTTTCTTTTCCTTTTAACGGCGAGCTCATTTCCATAGTACCTTATTTCCGTTCCTGAAAAAATGAGGAAAATCTGTTTTTCCACGTTCCTCTCTCTCTCTCTCTCTCTCTCTCTCCATCTCTCTCTCTCCCCTGTCCCCTCCCCCTCCCCTCTCTCTCTTTTGTTTCATTCAGACCTGTAAACACCACACGCTCCATGTTTGAACTTCGCTCTTAGGACAATAGCGCGTCAGCTGGAAACTTTCGCAGAGTGGCCGTGAATAACTTGTGGATAGTTTGCATACAATCTGGATTTGCTTCCCCGCCAATCGATGAGCATTATCCGACTCGCTTATTTCAAACACAGCCAGATGCTTTTCAACGACCGACGGGATTTCGTGTGTTCGTACACCGGAAATACGTGCGAAGGAAAAAAAATGTCAATACGGCAGCAAATAAATTGTGTACGTGTCTGTTGCACACTGGAACAATTACACCGCGTCTGCCCAAAAACGCATGCATGCGCGAATTTCATTTATCTAATTTCTAACTTAATACTGATACTAATGGCGAGAAACTCGGTTCGACGCGGTTAGAATAATGCAAATGAATTTGTCAAAAATTATTTGAATTTGGTGCCGCAAGTCTTTACATCAGCAGGCGCAGCACACGAATAGTTCATAACAATTAAATAAAGAACCAGATATTTATTTGGGATTAGGCAATTTACCGAATAACGAAGGAAAACGACTAGCGCCAGACACCGCCGGCGAGAACCGATCTCGAAGAGAACGAAAGAGACGGGTAATGCGCTTTCGTATTTTGGCGGTTAGTGCGAGTCATTCCCCCCCCCCTCCGCCAATCCGATATTTCAAGCCGTAATAGTCGGTAGGGGGCGCTGTGACCGGAAGCGTCACCAACGTCATTCGGCCGACCGTCGTAAGATCGAGGTCGGTATATTTACCACGACGACGACGACGACAGCAACGAAAGAAATTAATTAACTGTTACCGAACGGGGCCCCCCCTCTAAGAAGTTCTCCACCCCCCCCTAAATAACTAGCCGCCTGAGTACCCGATCAGTGCCGCCGGGTTCTCGTCATTCGGACAAAAACTGTCAGCCTCAAATCGCTGCTGAGAAGCGGATTCTCCAGTCACCAAGGAGTCTGGTGCGGTTCTTCCTCACCCCCATCCGCGCGTGATTGTCTTTCTGTTTGTTCTAACTTTACCTGGGCGGGACTCGCGCGTTATCAACGGCTTTTTCTCCGAACATAAAACAACGGTTAGCGCGATTAAAGATGGAAAATCCCAGTTTTCAGTCTTTTATAGAGGAACTCAAAGCGGTCCCCCCCCCTTTCCTCCACTCCATTCTCCATCCATACAGGGCAACAGCAACAGAACGACTATAAAGATGGTGGCGACGTCAGAGACGGTTTTGAAAAAACTCGGCAACAATTAAACGGAGGGTGGTATTTTCAAAGCGCTATATTATTTAATTAAACATTTCCTACTCGGCAACATGGTTCGACAATCAAAGCAAAAAAGGGAAACGTCGGGTGTTCGTAAAGACGTGAGAATGTGAGATGGAGAGAGAGAGTGAGAGAGAGAGAGAGAAGAGAGGAGAGAGAGACGAGAGAATGACGCCAGTACAGAGAGGGAGAGAGATGGAGAGAGAGAGAGAGAGAGAGAGAGAGAGAGAGAGAGGAGAGATAGAGAGAGAGAGAGATGACGCGTCAGTGCAGGGAGAGGGAGCGGGGAGTTGTGCTTACAACAGCTGCGGCTGTTCAGCAGAACTCCTCGGATGAAGCTTGTCAAACAGCGCGTGCAAAGATGGTATTTCTCTCTTGCTAAACAGCCGGAGCTAGCAGCAGATTTTCTTCTTGTTTTTTTTTTTTTTCAAGGCCAGTGGAAGGCGATGAACAGTTTCCCGGTGAAGCTTCTAACGAACGTTGATCAATTCGTGCAAGGAAAGTTTGTGGTCTCGTCCATGAATGTCACTACTTTTCTGTCTGTCGCATTTTATTGTTGATAATGCTATTTTTTATGATGATATCGTTGTTGTTATGGTTATTGTTGTCGATATAGCTGCTGATGGTATTGCTCTTGCAATGACGCTATTTTTATTGATGTTAATGCTATCATTATTATATTATTATTATTATTATTATTAATATTATTATTATTATTATTATTATTATTAGTAGTAGTAGTAGTAGTAGTAGTAGTAGTAGTAGTAGTAGTAATGACAGTGCTATTCATGATGCTATTGTTTTTGCTACAACCAAGCAAATTTGAACTTTATGGTACAATAAGTATTTCGTACCTGTTGCTTTTGCAGCATCTTTTAGCAAGTTTTATTTATTCGTATCTATGTGTATGTGTGTGTACATGTGTATATGCGGGTATGTGTTTGTATGTGTATGTGTACGTGTTTGCGTGTATGTGTGTGTGTGTGTGTGTGTGTGTGTATATGTGTTTGGTTTGTAAGTGTTGTGTGTTTGTATATGTGTTTGGTTAGTAAGTGTTGTGTGTTTGTATATGTTTGGTTAGTAAGTGTTGTGTGTTTGTATATGTGTTTGGTTAGTAAGTGTTGTGTGTTTGTATATGTTTGGTTAGTAAGTGTGTGTGTTTGTATGTGTTTGGTTAGTAAGTGTTGTGTGTTTGTATATGTGTTTGGTTAGTAAGTGTGTGTTTGTATATGTGTTTGGTTAGTAAGTGTTGTGTGTTTGTATATGTTTGGTTAGTAAGGGTGTGTGTGTGTGTTTGTATATGTGTTTGGTTTGTAAGTGTTGTGTGTTTGTATATGTGTTTGGTTAGTAAGTGTGTGTGTTTGTATATGTTTATGGTTAGTAAGTGTTGTGTGTTTGTATATGTTTGGTTAGTAAGGGTGTGTGTGTGTTTGTATATGTGTTTGGTTTGTAAGTGTTGTGTGTTTGTATATGTTTGTATTTGTGTGCTTGTATCCTTTTGTATTTGTGTGTTTGTATATGTGTTTGGTTAGTAAGTGTTGTGTGTTTGTATCTTTGATTGTAAGCAAGATTCTGATCTGTAAAAGGTAAAATTAGTGATGCTGGTTAACATTTCTAATTATATCTCAAGAAGCTCAATAAAACAAACGAGATGCTGGCAGATCCAAAGCGATTTCTATTATTTTTAGATGAAATACGATCCGTTTTAATTCTACATTTAAAAGTTCTCTCTGCTACGAGCTCAGGGTCCTGTTTATCCGGACGTCACGCATCCTGCTGCTCTGTTCTTCGATGCTATGGAATGAATCCACGCCGAAATCAATCGGCTATGGTCAATCGTAGTGGCATTTATAGACCAAGCTCAAGGAGAACGCGGTTCTGCTAGGTGGGAATTCCAGTCATTGAGACAATCATCACCAGCCCTTTGATGCCGGCCGCGCCCGATCTAGAGCGATGGCCCCCCCATCGATATCGATACACCGCCGGGACGACCGTCAACAAAACAAATTCGGCGCTGTTCTGGACGAGAACTAACGGACCGTGCGAACAGGAAATCAAATCAATGCGCCCATTGAAGTCCGATTGTTGGTGGACCCGCCGATAGGAGTCGGGGCGAAACTTGCGAACAGGCCGGGAAAGGGGGGACGGGACTCTCTCCCGACAACTTTTCCAGGTACGCTTAGATGGTCGGAACACCTGTAGAGATCACAAAGTGTGAATAATCTCGTTTTGATGGAGAGCAATAAAAAGCGAAACAACCGCCTTTAATTCAAGTTTGTGGCGCTGAAATTCGCCATATGGCGGAGCGCATAGTCAAACACGCTGGTAAGTGACGCTTATGTCCTGTCTAAATCAGCTCTTTTGTTTATTTCCCTCCCCGTGGGTTTTTTTTTTTTTTTTTAAATTCTTTCCCTTTCATCTCAAATAATTACAGGATAATACCGCCTGAAAACTGAAAGTGGCCAGTTCGCGCGCGTATCGACATGGGAAACGTGATGGCTGTTGGTGCCGTGGAGAATAACAACACGAGATGCTGTAAAACGATAAAACAACAGAATCTCTGTTTACATATTTAATCCAAAGACGCCATCAGACCGAGTTTAATCGTATTAAAGAATAAAAAAAAATAAAAATCAGAAAGAGAGAGAGAGAAGAGAGAGAGAGAGAGAGAGAGATGGAGAGAGAGAAGAGAGAGAGAGAGAGCAAAGACGCCATCAGACCGAGTTTAATCGTATTTAAGAATTAAAAAAATAAAAATCCGAAAGAGAGAGAGAGAGATGGAGAGAGAGAGAGAGATGGAGAGAGAGAAAGAGAGAGAGAGAGAGAGAGAGCAAAGACGCCATCAGACCGAGTTTAATCGTATTTAAGAATTAAAAAAAATAAAAATCAGAAAGAGAGAGAGAGAGAGATGTCAGCATTTCGATCATCGTTCCCTTCATGAAACTCCTCGCAGGATGCTAACTTTCCTCCCACTGACGTCACTTTTAGCATTGCGACAATTTCGGGAATGAGGCTGTGACTGAGACGCTCAAAGAGAGCGCATTGTGATTTCGACATAATAAACTGAATTAAAGCTTTGTTTTAATACTAATGCAGCCTATCTATTAATCCTTGAGGTAGTAATCACTTGTGGGGGGATGCTAGATTTATTTTAAAGAATTGTCGTTTTTTCTCTTTGTTTGAAAGTCGGATTATTATCATCAAGAAATCCAAGATGGTGTTCAGAAGGCCAGATATCGGGAGAAGACTCCTACCATCAGCAAACCTGGCCAGTGCACTAATCCAGCAAAAATTATTGACCTGACAAACATGATAAGTTTCCTTCCACGAGTTCTAGAATACGATTAACTCTTCGAATTTCATTCCTTCATTGGACAAAGCTCATCTGTGCCTCGTCTTTAATGTCCTGACATGAAGAAACCAAGAGATCATCTTCACGCGGCCTCCACGTGCTATTTATCGTCTTTCACATTTAATGTCACGTGCATGCCGTGTTAGGGTCGCCTTTCGATGCTTTATGTCAGTTATTAAAGGTGAAATGAATAAGAGTTCTCCTCCAGGGCTTGTTTGCCCCGTTCTCCCGCCATGACTGACTCGGGAAATTTCGAAAGTTCGCGGTGTTCTAAACGTTTCGCTAGTTCGTCATTATGGTCCAGAATAATCTGTCTTCATTTGAAGGAATTCTCCACGCATCTGTATTTATTATTACATCCAACACAAGTGCACATGGCAACCATGTGGATTATTAGTGTAATTGGCGCTTTGCTGATTTCGATTTCAGACGCCAATTTTCGCAATGTATTGTGGGACTTCTTTGGAAAGTTTACAAAATCCTCTACATAATGCTGGAGGATATCAACGACGCGAACGTACATGCCTCTGAAGAAGTGTGGATAATCAGACTAGGAGTGTGATAACATCTGAGGCGAAATTCTTCCGTAGATCTTAGAAACAACTTATCCAAAGCTTAATACAGATATAAAGATGAAAAAAAAAAATTGCTAGTGAATTGATGAAATATAACTTTAATCGTAGCCTAACAGTTTAATTCCAGCCAAATGTATCAAATACGTACTGTTTTCTTTCTCCCCTTCCCAACAGAGAATTGCTGTCATATGAAATATTACATTTATCATAAACAAACTAATGTATTAATAATGGACTATATATAAGTATTAGAAAATTTATTTACGTAAAAAAAGTTATTTTTTAAAACTTTTGTGGCACAAGTCTTTTCAAATCAAAGTATCCTTTTTTTTATCCTTGACAAAGTATTTTGTTGGGTATTTCATCATTATGCTCTCCAGTGTAGCATGCATGTGTATGTGACGTAGACAGACAAAGAAAGATAAGCGATATGACGTCAGTACAGAGAGAGACAGGTATGTGACGTAGACAGAGAAAGACAGATAAGAGATGTGACGTCAGTACAGAGAGACGGGTATGTGACGTAGACAGAGAAAGAAAGATAGGAGATATGGCTTCAGTACAGAGAGAGGGGTATGTGACGTAGACAGAGAAAGAAAGATAGGAGATATGACTTCAGTACAGAGAGAGACAGGTATGTGACGTAGACAGAGAAAGAAAGATAGGAGATATGGCTTCAGTACAGAGAGAGGGGTATGTGACGTAGACAGAGAAAGAAAGATAAGAGATGTGACGTCAGTACAGAGAGACGGGTATGTGACGTAGACAGAGAAAGAAAGATAAGAAATATTACATCAGTACAGAGAGACAGGTATGTGACGTAGACAGACAAAGAAAGATAAGAGATGTGACGTCAGTACAGAGAGAGACAGGTATGTGACGTAGACAGAGAAAGAAAGATAAGAAATATTACATCAGTACAGAGAGACAGGTATGTGACGTAGACAGACAAAGAAAGATAAGAGATGTGACGTCAGTACAGAGAGAGACGGGTATGTGACGTAGACAGAGAAAGAAAGATAAGAGATATGACATCAGTACAGAGAGAGGTCAACTCCACATTATGACGTTCACGTTTTTCATATTATCCGTTATTTGCATTGACAAATGGCATATATTGACTTAAATAACGACGTTTCTTCTTCGCCACTCGTTATCGACCGATATCGCTTAATTTAGGTTTTATTCTCAAATTTCTGCCATCATCAGAGAGAGAAAAAAAAAAAAAGCTTTTAGAACAAAGGCAAACAATTTTACCTCGCGCTAGGAGAGAGAACGCAAACAATGAAGAGGCCCGCGTGTTTGGAGACAGCGCTCCCCTTTCCCCTCAGATACACCACAAGTACAGTGCTTTATATATGGAACGTCAGCTAACCCTGCTATGTACATTTGTTGTTCGTCGATCAAGTCCTCCAGCCACACCCTATCACGTGACAGCCAAACGGTGCATTGCCTGAACATGAAATTCTAATGTTTCAAGCAGGTATGGTTCGGTAGATGCTGGAAGCTCAACGTTCTACAGTTTATTGTAGGATGTCCTTTTTAAAATAAATCGTTTCTAAATTCAGATGATTTCGAATCGCTCCATGACGCGATTGGAGATGGAATTTGGCGTAGATAGCTTTTTGTTTACTAAGTTGCTTGCTGCTCTACCAGGGAAATACTGAAAGCATAGCATTTAAACGTTTCAAAATATCTTTAAAGCGCCTAAAATGTAAAAAAAAAAGAAAATAGGAGAGCGAAAGAGAATTATTTTTTCAAAATATTTATATTAGTTTCAATAATTGTCAATTAGGTTTTTAAAAGAAAAAAAAAATTAAAATTAAAACTGAGTCACCAACATTTGAATTTTTTCCTATGCAAATGCTGGTTGTAGATTTCTTCTGCTGGAAAGAAATTGATAAAGGAATCGTGAAGAAATCCGATATTTGAACAAAATAAATTTTTTTTTTAAATGTTGAAAATGAAATGGTAAATGATTTCGTTTTTTTTTTTTAAATGGCAATAGCAAAGCTTTAAAGACAGGTTTGCGAAGAACGGCGATTGCAGGGAAGTGACAAAGGTTTCGAGTACTGTAGAACAGATCCAAAACCAACATATGGCTTCCCGATTTATCCGCGTGACAAGATGATTACCGTTAAGAAGCCACATTGTTTTGGTACTACGCATTAACGTATAGTTTGCTCTGATATAAAGAAATATTCTCGGTTCTTCTCTGGATGAGTCCTACACTCATGCTTAAACCTTACTATACTTTCTTTTTGTGCTGCAAAGATAGCAAGAAAAACTATATTGTATTCAAACGTTTTCATTTTAGAATATATTTTAACGCATGGATAGTTTGTCTATAACAGTACGCAAAACAATCTTTAATGAATATAAATGGCATGTGTACGGATTGCATAGCAAATACGGGAATGTGTTATACACGAGTGGCTGGCATAGTAAATACATGAATATGTTATACACGAGTGATGTTAATGTGTGTATGGCATACAAATACGGGAATGTGTTATACACGAATGGCTGGCATAGTAAATACATGAATATGTTATACACGAGTGATGTTAATGTGTGTATGGCGTACAAATACGGGAATGTGTTATACACGAATGTCCTTAATTTATCTGTGGCATATGTTAAACGTAACGCCTTATATAAGTTTGTCCTTAATGAATGGTAGTTTATATAAATATTACGCTAATGCATGGGTTACATCTTATACAAGGTGACGTGTTGGTTACACAAGTGTGACGAAATTCGTGTCCGGAATGTTTCGCGGTAATTTTAGCATTTGATGTTCGAACATTTGAAATTCTTTTAATGTTATAGCTCCCATTTTTCACTGTTCAGAACGGATGCGTCGCCAGAGCTCGCACGGATTATTTAGAAAGAAAGGGGAGGAAAGAGAGAGAAAGAAGAATCACGTCGTCGTTCTGTGACGGCCTCTTTTAATTCTGAGATAAAACAAACGGCCGCTGCCACGTGGAGCGCGCATCTGAATAGGACGAGAAGGATTTATGTGATGGCGTCGTTCGCTCGCAGCTTTACGGTCGGTAGGGAGGGAGAGGTCTGTACAATACGCCGTGCCAATAGAGCGGCCGTGTCAGAGCCCTGATAACACGGTTAGCCAGCCGCGGTAAACCGACCTTGAAGAAGAGGAGCGGAAATTGAGCGCCGACGGCTTAGGAACGAAAATCTATATCATTCTGCGTATCTCCTCTCGAACGGAATCCGTCCTCCATTGTGAAACCCGATCGGGGTGGGCGAGAACCCAGAGAGGCGACCATCCATCCACCCACCCACCTCCTCCTTCGTCGTCGCCGTCTGCCAACAGTAACTCTTTCGCGACGGGAGCGGCGTATTATAGCGATTTTCCTTCTGTCGTGCCAGTATTTTCTTTCTTTTTCGTGTTTCGCTGAACGAAAAGAAGCTCTACGAGCTTCCATAGTCGGCAGTTCGAATCGATACGAGAGGTCGGTCCGTATCCTTCGCGATGCAGGAGATAACGTCCGCAAAGGCCTTCCGGTAATGGTCTCGTTGATACCAATCCGATTGCTGTATTTCTTTCTTCTTCTTTTTTTTTTATTTCGCGTTTCCCTCGGCACATCTCCCCTCCCTTCTTCTTCTTCTTCTTCTCATGTGCATTATCATGACTTGCTTCCATAGATTCTGTTTTTCTCCTCCTGATAAGGCAGACTACAACAGCACACCGACCGATCCGCCGCCAGTAGCACCCCCTAGTGGCGCAGTATCCGCGAAATATTCGTGCACTTGAGTTCCTTCCGTTCCAGAGAAGGCGAGGATTACTACACCGGACGACTGAAAACGCGGGATCCGGTTTCCTAGATCCCATTTCTTTGCAAGATAGACTCTGTTAACCAGATATTCCCGACTTTACAGATTTCCACTTACGTTTTGTTGTTGTATTTGTTTTGTTTTTTCCCAAGTGCAGCGCGTTATTCTAAAATTGACGACCGCTACGTGACATGAGTCATTTTTCGTTTCCTACTTTCATTTTTTTTTCCTTCCTAGACGAGTCCATTCCGGTCGAAGGTGAACGAAGGCCGCTCCATTTAAGAGTCATGTGATTTTAACCCTCCTCCAGCCCCCGCCAAGAAATTCTTGGGCAGATAATTCATGACAATAATGTCTCGGGAATCTTACTTACGTACGGATTTTTTTAAAAAAAAAAATATTCCTCCATCCCTTTAGCGTTGTAGGACTTCTAAACAATATTAATTTCATTCGTCGTCTTCGGAACCGACCAACAGATCTTCATACTCAAAAAAATATTAAGGAAGTTGGCGATCTTAACGCTTCTATTCTGTCTGCTTGTTTCTCTTCAGAATTCCTTTCCTCAAGTAAGGATACCTGGCCAAAGGGACAATGGCTGAAAGTCTGGTGGAACAGATAAAAACCACATTTTCAGAAATCTTGGTTAACTTGCATCAGATGGCACAACACTTTGGGGTTCGTATGGTTGGTTTAAAAATGGCTTAGTTCCGACGGTGCTCTCGTTCCGACTATTATTACTTAGAGATTAATATTAGATGCTATTGTGTGAGCAGGGTTGGAAAGATCGAGAAGGTTGTAGGTAACTGAAACAAATACTCCATTTCTATATATATACGAACCAGGCGTTCAACATCGTGAACGGAGTTGTTTGCACTGGAAAAGCAGCGGTAAATATTAATGCACCTGTGACATTGAGAGACACAGAGGAAGGTGGAGAAACTGAATTATTTAAGAGAAAGAAAGTGACGAAGGAATTAGTTGGGGGGGCTTAAAAAAGGGTGGTATGGCAGATGCGGCTGCGAATAAAATAGATGAGAAGAGAAGAGTGTAGAGAGAGAGAAAGAGATAGAAATGACGTCAGTTCAGAGAGAGAGAGAGATGGAGAGAGATGGGAAGACAGGGGTGAGAGAGGAGGGAGGGAGAGAGAGAGAGGATGGGAGAGATGGGAAGACAGGGGGGAGAGAGAGAGATGGAGGAGATGGGAAGACAGGGGTGAGAGAGAGAGAGAGGACAGAGAGAGGGAGAGAGAGAGAGAGATGGAGAAGAGAGATGGGAAGACAGGGGTGAGAGAGAGAGAGGAGACAGAGAGAGGGAGGGAGAGAGAGATGGGAAGACAGGGGGGAGAGAGAGATGAGAGAGAGAGAGATGGGGAGGACAGAGGGGGGAGAGGAGAGAGCGAGAGAGGGAGAGAGAGAGATGGAAGAGAGATGATGTCAAAGAGAGAGAGAGAGGAGAGAGATGGAGAGAGATGGGAAGACAGGGAGAGAGAGATGGAGAGAGAGGGAGAGAGGAGAGAGATGGAGAGAGAGATGGAGAGAGATGGAGAGAGATGGGAAGACAGGGGGGAGAGGAGGAGGAGAGAGAGAGGGAGGGAATTAGAAAGAAACTAAATCAAGGGTCGTCGCAAACTGTGTGTGTTTTTTTTCCTTCAGAATTTTCTTATAATGTTCCGTGTCACATTAAATATTCTTATTGAATGGAGCAAATTTGTACGACACCACCAGGTAAAGGACGACGTCGAGAGCGGAAGTCAGGGGAGATAATCGAAACTGCTGCGTGCAGTAATTTATTTTTTGCAGACGTTTGATTGAAACTGTAAAATAAATAAATGAATAATTTTAAATTAAAATTTGATGATTGACATGTTCTCGCTAACCACCAAGCTAGTGGGGGGGGCCTGGCTGCAGCCGGTCAGAGTCGAATAGTGCCCCCCGTTTGTATTATTGTGCGTCGAAAGAGTTTTCTTCCGCTTTGAAAAGGGGATCGGTGCGCGTGAGGCGAATGGCGCGAGCTCTCCGGTTGGCAGATCCTTTTACCGACTTCCCTCCCCCGCTGAAGCAATTCTTTTCTTTTTTCTTTTTTTTTTTTTTGTGCCTTTTCAGCGAGTGCGGCGCGGCGGAATAAAGCTAATTAGCCGGAACTCCCTTTTTCGACAGAAAAAAAAAAGACAAACAAGCAGAAAAAACCCGGCTCCCGCCTTCGGTCGAGAGCCGCCCGACATTTCGCAACCGGTCGGTCCCGGGCGAAAATGGCGCCGAGATCCGGCCGGGCAGAGCGACGTCTCTCGGAACGGAACAGACGGCCATAGCAACAGCCCTGGAGGCGAACCAAAAAGGAAGGGGGCGGGAGAAGCTGTTAAACACGCGGTGCTAGCCGGTGCCTGGAGTGGATCAAAGCGTCTTCTTGAAAGGAGAAGACGCCGAAACCGTTCAAAAGAATTCTAAGTAAATAAATCAGTTACTTTTATTTGGGAGGGATGGGGAAGGAGACACCGGCGACTTGTCTTTTCTGTTTATGCTCATCTTCCTTCCTAGCGACAGCGCGGTCAGGCCTCTGGTCAAGTCAGAATGGCCTTCTGTAAGTAAATAATTATGGGGGGGGCAACAGAATTCTGATAAAATTTAACTCCTCTCCATTACACTTAAATTCTCCAGGTGTGCCACTTTATAGAATCCCGAAACAAGTTTAAGTTGATTTTTGTTTTTTTTTTCTTAATTAAAGGTTTAATTTACTATGTGTTGTTATTACTTCATAATACGTTAACCAGGGTACGTTTCAAGAAATATTTTCTGTGTTTTTTAAACCGGCGTTTTTCCTCAAATCAAAAAAAACATGGCCTTTCCATCGTCATAGCTACAGCTTCACGTCTGACCGAGATGGCGCTGGTCCGATCGCGCGCGCCCGAAACATTCTTGCTCTCACTTAAAAGAGAGCTTCAGAAGCTCGAGGTGGCGGTTATCGAGGCCCTGGCGAATCATCGCGTAATTAATCTGCTTCCCTGTACGCATCTGATAATTTGATTGTTGACTTTAACGTCAAAAGCAGGACCGGAGAGGCAGTCGGGGTGAAGTGTTGGAACCTCGTGTGCTTCGGTCGGGCCTTCGAGGCAAAATAGTTGCGCTGACCGGTTCGTCGCTGTAGCGAGGAGGTCCCAAGCAGAAGCGTAATAGTGAGATGTTCGAAAAGCCACGAGGGTCAAGGTCTTGCTTAGTCTCCGCGAGGAAAGAAACTTTTCTTAGAAATTAAGTTCGGTATTTTGAGCTAGGGAAGAAAGAAATCTGAACAGAGAACCGAGGGTTTGGCGCTTTTAAGAATTTTTTCGTTGTTGTTGCAACCGCACGAAATCCATTCAGACGAGAAGTTACAAGACACGGTCAGGGCCCGGCTGCAGTATCTGTCATATCGATGGAACCCATGTTAGAATATCGACTTTCTACGAGATCCAGATCTTCAGATATTTCTTGTTTGTTTTAAAAAAACGGTTTTCATGTTTAATTAAAAGAAATCCGAAATTACATCTGTGCTTTCAATACAAAGGCCTTTGTTCATGAATAATGCTTTTTAGAGGAGGAAATTCCTGCAGATTTACTGTACGTGGCACAGAGGCTAGATTTCGCAGAGTTTAGCTACGGTAAATTAATAACGAACAGGAAAAAGATACCTTTATTTTGTTTCATTGACTCAGCGAAGGCATTAAAGAAATGTCGGACCTCTCTCACGAAGACCTCCCCACTGTCTGCTTCAAAAGATTAATTTAAGAGTTTTTTTTCTTCTTAAATGCCTTGGCAACATTTTACTTCGATGTCCGCCGTGGGCTTCTGGTTTTGCATTTTGTTTGTTTAATAAAAATAAGTGATGAATGAATTCTGTAAAGTGAAAGCAGCGGGTGTTGTTGTCGTCGTGTTGTGTACCAGTCTTGGCAACGAAGATAACCTTTCTACAATGAAGACAACCCGGTTTTGTTGGGGGGGACGTAGTGCCGCGGTTATCCGCTAGATGGCGCTGCGTGCCCACCAAGGGGCCCGGCACTTTCGACTCGTGGGAGGAAAGCCATGAATCTTGGCAGTTCAGTGAGATAACCATCGAGCTACCAGGCTGCCCCAGAGCAGTAGTTAACGTGTGAATTCACCTAAATTTCAATATATACATATATAAGGCGGAAGTATTCCAAACGAGACTCTTCGTGTTTAAAAGCTAATCACCGGAACGGGGTAATAATATTTGCTTGGACGTAACTCCAGTTGTGCTTTCCCTTTCATTTTTCGAAGCCAAGTGTAAACAAACTGAATTCAAACAGGGAAATTGTTTAAGATAAAAACGACCCTACACTGAACTTCCCAGCGGGAAAAGTTTAAATTTAAGCTATTTCTAAAATAACTTTAAATATCAGTCACCGACGATTGGCTTCTACGAACCAAAATGGATGAAGAGTGCCGTTGGCAATGTCTTTCTTGTCTTCCTGCGACCAGTTCTATTTGAGATTACCGACTCGTGTCTCCCCTCACGTAAACTCCTATTAAATCCCTATTTTTTCGAATGCTTCATCTGACACGTTCAGTATCGCCCCACTCATGACTGACTGCACGTTCACCTGTATTCTCGTTACAGCTGGCTGGTTCCTGGCTCAGCGGGTGAAGCGCTTCACTATCAACTCTTTTGGCTGCTCGTATCCGCTGTCATCCTTACACACTTCTCGCTCGTATTACGTCATAGTTATTTAACCGTTCACCACCCAACCTTCAGTTTTCTAATAGATTCTAGTGTCTAGATATATTTATCGCTTTTCCTTGTTTTTTTTTTATACATATATATATATTTATATATTCACGATGCTGATTTTAATTTAAAAAAACAAAACACCCATGTTTTAGGTTCATTGGGTGAATGCGATGCGTTCGTTCTTCCTTGGCTGAAGAGCGATCGTCGCAGAAGTGGCTCGGGCATGCCGGGTTTCAGACCCGGAAGGGACGAAACGAAACGAAACCGGCAGCCGCTCAAGTGATGAGAGAAACGAAACGCAAAATACAAGATGGCGCTATTCAGCGCCGACTGGAGGGGGAGGAGGGGAGGCAAAGGTTGTACCCTGAAAGTCGCTTCAAGCGGCCTTCCCGCCATTATCAATTGAGCTTCCCTTGATAATGGGTTGCGGAGTAATGAGAAATCGGTATTAGTTGCAGGCCCACGGCTTTGGTGTCGGTGGAGATAATAAGTTCTTTGTGGCGCGCGGAACAAAGGTGCCAGAGACGGCGTGACAGACCCTGTACACTTGCAGCACATTAACGGGGCACGCTAAAATACCCCATTGTAGTCTCTCCCTCTCTACCAAGGGAAAAAACAACAACACCGCGTTCATTATCGGAGAGGAAGGAAAGAAGAAAATGGACGTGAAGTAGCCGTCTATGCTCTTGTACTATCCGGTAGAAATCAATAAATTCGGGGGGGTAGGGTAAGTGCAGCGTCAATTTTGTCCGTGAAGGCAACAAAATGCATCTTAGGTTCTTTTCTAATACTTTAAAAGGAGAGAGAGGAGAGGGAGAGAGATAGATAGATAGATGACGTCATACAGAGAGAGATATGATGTCAGTACAGGGGGGAGAGAGAGATGACGTCATACGGAGAGATTACATCTGTACAGAGAGATATGATGTCAGTACAGGGGGAGAGAGAGATGACGTCATACAGAGAGATGACGTCTGTACAGAGAGATATGATGTCAGTACAGGGGGGAGAGAGAGATAGATAGATAGATAGATGACGTCATACAGAGAGATTACGTCATACAGAGAGAGATATGATGTCAGTACAGGGGGGAGAGAGAGAGATGACGTCATACAGAGATTACATCTGTACAGAGAGATATGATGTCAGTACAGGGGGAGAGAGAGATGACGTCATACAGAGAGATTACGTCTGTACAGAGAGATGACGTCATACAGAGAAAGATATGATGTCAGTACAGGGGGAGAGAGAGAGATGACGTCATACAGAGAGATTACATCTGTACAGAGAGATGACGTCATACAGAGAGAGATATGATGTCAGTACAGGGAGAGAGAGAGAGAACCATAAAACCTCTTTTAATACATCGACATTTGCCTTAGACAAATAAATATCATAACAGTAGTTTTTTTTCCCGGCCTTGTACAGCTCGTGAAGCTCAATTGCGATCCATCCCAAATTTCCACATGCAAAAGTCGTCAGGGAAAGTGTGGTAACATTACATACTTCCTGATGAAAGGCAGCATACATGGGAAGGTAACTCCGCTGTTTTCGCCTTCGACTGTCGCGTTCTTTCCGACGATAATTCCGCGTGCCCCCTCTTCTTTTGTGCGTTCTAAAAAATTCTACAAGAAAAGGGTATTTATTACCGCGACTTGTGCACAAGCCCGCATGATCTCGTCTTCGGTTGCCAAAGAAACTGGACGCTAGACGAACAACTAATAGATATCCAATCCATCGTTTTAGCTAAAGTAGAACCCAATTTCACGCTTGAATATTCAGTCAACCTTAATAAAAGGATTCTAAGAAAACCTCTGGTATTTAAAATATACCCTTTTTTTTTTCTTTTCCTTCTTTTTTTTTCCATCAACTCACTTTCACCAATAATCTAGAAACAGTCATATATATGTATGTATAAAGTATTTCGACGTCATTCAAATTTGTTTGTTGTCATAGTTTTGCTGTGTAGCAAATCAGACAGCCCTTGGATGTGTCCTTTTAGTAAGTATATTTAAATCACAATAGACGAGAGCGCTTAAAACACGAGTCATGCGTACTTTTATTGTTCGCCATGTACACGACGCTCACGGTGTTGATACAAGCGAACACGTGTGTTTCTGTCACAACACCTCATAAAATGATGCTCGATACATTTCGGCGAATACATAACTATGGCTGCCAGTATATATGTAGATTTCTAAAGCAATGCGAGCCTTTCGACTTCGAGAAGCGATCGTAAAGGACGATAGATAAGAATGAAAAACTACAGGGCGGCTGTCTCAGTTAATATGCCAGCCTTAAGGGGGTAAAAATGGCAGAACTGCATAGGGATCCCTTTCTCCGCATTAAGAAACAAAGGGAAGTGCCGCTGTGACGGAGAAATATTGCGAATACAACCTAGAAAGAAAGAAACACGAATCCCGAAATAAATAGTTTGAAAAATGGGGCAACGTAGAAGAATTCCAGATCCACACACACACACACACACACACACACACACAACAACAACGCATCGATTTACTGTCAGGAGGGAATGATTTTCTGTGTATCCTTATTTTTTAAAAAAAAAATTGTAAATGGGCATGAAATAATGAAATATTAAAGTTTGGGGTTGGTAATGGGTTTCGAAAACGCGTCAGCTTCGCTGCTAAAAGCCCGTGCAGAAACTGTCTGGAGCGCGGCTACGTTGGCAAATGCTTATTATCTGCCCTTTGGATCTCTCATCCTCCTCTTCCCGCTTCCTTATCTGCATTTTTTTTTTTTTTTTTTTTTGGTGGGGAGCGAACTGTCCCTCTCTCTCTCTCTCTCTCTCTCTCTCTCCACTATTATTAACTTATACAGACAGCTATTATCAACATTCGGCATAGATATAAGTCGCATTAATTTGGTAGAACACTGTAAGTGTAAAACCAACTCTTACGGGCCCAGACCCAGTCTCTGCCTTACGAGATCTGGTCGCCCACGAGACCCGATCTCTGCGCATGCGCACCTGGCAGAGCCGATTTTCTTTCGAGCGACGCCTTGGGTTTGCGCGCGGCTTCCCTGCGGACCAATCACGAACTCCGTACCGATCCATGTTCATGACAAGCTTATAGCTCTGATTAAACCCTCTCCCGTCCATAAGACCAGTATATGAGAAATTTGTTTAAAAAATTCGCTTTGCAGTTGATATAACGAGGAAAAAGGGCACACACACAAGAACATAGCATTCATTATTCGGCTATCCAACCAATTTCACCCAAACTACTGGGTAATGGAATTTTCGAAAGTATATATTTACTTCTAGCAATAACTGTTTGTTTCCTTTACCTTCCTGACGCCTAAAGGTAAATAAACACTCTTTACGCTGACTCCATTAAAAATAATCTTCATTTAATTTGTAATTTTTTTTCCATATATATTGCACGAAAGTTTTTAGTTAAGATTATTGCTCTATAAGTGTTTCATTTCCCACTCTTGGATTTCCCCCATTCGTTTATACTTAAAGCGCGACTCTTAATTAAGAAAACTTTCCAAAAATGCTGCTCTATGGAAGCTGGCCC
Source organism: Nautilus pompilius (assembly GCA_018389105.1). Lineage (NCBI taxonomy): Eukaryota > Metazoa > Mollusca > Cephalopoda > Nautilida > Nautilidae > Nautilus > Nautilus pompilius. The sequence goes on along the minus strand of JACATO010001856.1, from coordinate 13,118 downwards.
CTACGGTAATCAAGGCGCACTCGTTCTCTTTTCGCTTTTTAAAATGCCCAACTGTTTCTAATTTCTGTACTGTAGCTCGTCGAACACCCTAATTATCAGCAGAAGTAAAGTGTCGTAGATATTGGATATCACGCACCTCTTCTCTTTAAGGCATCGTGCGGCATATCGGTGATATAACAACAGCAACAAAAGCCGCTTATATCCAACGAGACACACACACACACACATCACACACACACACACATCACGCCAGGTGTTTTGCGTGGAATTTCCATCTTTTTAAAGCGATCCACTGATCTGCCTCTTCTCGAAATATACCCATCCTCGTTTGCGCTAATTCCCAACGACTTATTATTGTCTTTCTGATAAATAACCACGGAAGAAAAAGAAGAAAACAACAACAACAACAACAAAAGAAGAGTATAGGAACGAAAGGAAGTCCGGTTTAATGTTGGGGTTAGATCGGAACTTGGCGTCCAGGTCTGTTCCAACTGTTTTCGTCACGCAGTTATTTCCAGCGTTGATGGCCGTAAATATAAGACGGGGGCTGGCTGGACTTTCTGACTTGGGTGTTTGCTGGCTGTACCGTGTACACGTACACACGGCGCGTCATCTGGACATCTGTTACCGATACAGACATATTAAAAAAAAGAGAGAGAGAGAGAGAGGGAGAGAGAGCAGTCGGCCGCCGCCATTGTCGGGTTCGCAACACACGACTCCCACGATTGCCCGGCACAATTTGTAATCAACACGTCTGAAAGCGAGCACGGATCACGTGTTCGTTCCTTTTTATTGATTACCGTCTGGTACTTTTCTCGCTATCGTGTTTCTCCTCGACATCAAAAGAAAACAGCCCCTGACAGGTGAGCATCCGGAGGCCTGGAGTCGAGATTTATAAAGACGAACTGGTTTCTGGCCGCTGAAATGTAGGCCGGATGGGTGTAGGAATTTCGGTTCTTTTTATTCTCTCTCTCTCTCTCGACTTAATGCCTCGCCGCCCTTGCTGAACACATGCCGACGATTTTCCCTAGGCACAGTCAAAAGGTAAAACTAACGCGAACCATAAGGGTTTTATAGCCGGGATTACAATAAAATTGTCCAAGTCGCCATTTCACTCGCCTATTCTTCTGCCACCTTCCCGATATATTTTCACCTCGCACAAGTGTTTACGTGTGCCCGATTTCTTTTAAGTTTTGTTTACAGAACCTACAATCACCTCCCCAACTCTTTTGTTATAATATCGCCTGTTTCTACTCGCAGCTAATCCGCATAAGCTATTCTCGAACTAAGTAATCGGTGGCAAGACAGTGAATTGTATCCCGAAATGCAATGCAAACCGGTTCCGGATTCAGCCAGAAAGAGAGAGAGAGAGAGAGAGAGAGAGGATGGGTGGAGAGAGAGAGAGATTGAGAGAGAAGAGAGAGAGAGAGAGAGAGATGACGTTAGTACAGAAAGAGAGAGAGAGAGAGGGTGATGGGGATTTTTTTTAGGGATGTTAAAGATGCAGTACTCACTTTGTGTGTTGGAGGGGGTAGAAAAAGAAGAGGGTTATACCACAAAATACGGTAATCAAACCGCGCCGATTGCCAGAGGTCAGGATGTAAAGTGGGTGCGTTACCAATCATGCAGAGTGGAGTTTTGCCCCCCCCCTCCCACCTCCGTCATTAACAGGATGAGTGGCTGGATGCGATCCAGAGCCTCCGGTGTCCCGCGCTGTGTTTTCTATCCTGGGGAAGCGAGATTTCACGCCGGCGGGCCCTCTGTCGGTTGGCGACGGGTGCGCCAGAGGCGGCGCCACTTTCAGTAGTTGGACCGGGGATTCGTGATAAGAAGAGCGTTCGCCAACAACAGCCTAGCGGAGGAACGGCGGTGAACGTTCGAGGACTTCGTGATCCTTAGCCCCGCACGCGGCGACGCCTACTCCAGCCACGCCCACTCCGATCTCCCACCGCGCGAAGGTTAATTATGTCAGCCCAGTTCCTATCAACATTTACCTTTTTTTTTTTTTTCGGCCAGGGAAAAAATCTTGCACGAGCGCGGATTTGACTCGGGGCTCTGTAGTAGTGATTACGGATTCTGGCGCTCTATCAGCCCTGTCACACCACGTGCCTCGTGTGTAAATTAATGCTTGACTAACGAAGAAAAGCTTTACAGGATTTTAATAAACAAATCTTGTTATTCAGCCCCGTTTCTGAAGCATATGCGGTTTATTAATTTTTAAATCTGTAATGTCTACGCCGTGTCATCGCATATACAGTACTTTACTGTTCATGCTTCGGTTTAAATGTTGAGGTTAATTATTATAACTTGTGAGATGCTTGTAAATAACTAGTTAAATATTCTCAGATCAGTGCACAGAGGAGCCCGCCAATAAAATCAGCGACATTGGAAGCCGTAGATAATATCGTCTTGCACAACTATGACGTAGTTCCGATCGCCACGACAGCAGTGACGAGCATAGTTGTTTGGGAACTCCTTCACAGGAGAGCTACAACGTTCGCCCGCACGCGGTTGAAAGGGTGTTGGAAGCTTTGAATATTGCAAAATTCGCTTCGATTTACAGGGTGAGATTCTTTGGAGAAGAGAAACTTTACTTTATCATAATTTTATGGTAGTTTTCTCTCTTTTTCCAGCCACGGAATAAATGAACCGTTTCTTCCGGCTCCCGGTGGCTCAGCTCGTTCCCAAAACTGAAGCGACGACGTCTCCCGCGTAGATTTCGACTTATGTTCTTCTCTTTCTTTCCTTCACTTCCTCGCGTCTGAAAAAAAAGAGAGGAAGGATAAGAAGAAGAAGAAGAAGAAGAACACTCGGTTGCGAGGACGTTTATTTGATATCGATAAACTTCAAAAGATAAATACCTCCCGGTCGGGCCCCGGGGGGGGGGGGGGCGCGCACCTCGCTATCTCTTTTCAATCTCGCCGGCGACGACGTTCGTTTTGAGCGGTGCTTTGAACTGCGTGCGCAACGACAATTATCCCGATCTCAGTATTACGACTCGCACGATCGACTGAATCGAATGATTCGGGGATGAATGCGTTTGCTGTCCCAGCTGTTAGGAGATAAACCGACCAAAATATAAAACCCGAGAATAAACTTTTTTTTTTTTTTTCTTTTCGCTTGACATCGTTTCGAAAGTTAATCTGCGAGCTTGGGGAGGAGAGGGAATGGCGGGAGGGAGGGAGGGTGGGGTGACAGAACATGAGTTGACCCCGACGGGGCTCTCGTCGCGACGATCGGCCGGCTCTAGGGGGACCTTTTGTTTGGTTTCTTTTCTGCAGAACGCGGAGCCTGTTTGGCACCACACCCGTAGATCGCGTGCAAGAGAACTTCCGAGGAGCCCTTTGTTTCATCTCAGCCGCAGTTTCTAAAATAAAGGGAGAGGGAAGACTACCAAATCGAGAGTACAGCGGGCCCCGTTCGAGCGCCGACATGTTTCCATATCATCGGGTATCCGAAGAAAATGATTTGTTGGGGTTACTCGAGTGGTGGTCAACCAAAAATACGATTTATTCCCTACTCTACAGACGGGATACAAGAACAAACCAATCCAGTTCTACTCCATAGTTATTTTAGTTTTTTTAAAAAAAAAAGATGGAGAAGAAGCTGAAGGGCAATCGGGCGACTCCTTTCGGTTTCTACTTAACTCTAACCTTACTTATACGTCCGGCGACGTTCGATTTTACAAAAGTTGCATAGTTACACCGTCGAGACATCTGTATGAATAACTCTTCTGTTAAGAAAACCCGAAAATCTTTGTTTGCGTCATAGCTGTGCACAGTGATCCAAGCCGGCATGGCCGACCTCAAGATTTTCTACTTTTATCTCAAACTGCTAAAGAAGGCGGTCTGGCCCCTTTAACCCACACCGCCTATCGCCCGTTTTCCTACAGGAGGTAAAAACACAGGAGAAGCGAAATGTCTTGGCGTCATCTGTAATTTTATTTTCGCAAGCTTTCGGTCTCCGGCAGAACGATGAAGTTTGCAGGTTTAGCGTTAACGTTAATAAAGGGACACTACTCCCGTCAGCTTCGGCACGGTTAGGACCGAGAAAAGAGGAATTTGGAAGATGACGAGAAAGAAACGAAGGACCGAGATAGGGCGTGAACACGAAGCCGGTAGCAGGCGTATAATAGGACTGGGAATTAACAGGAGATGCTGTACGTCCCTTTGCATGAGGAGCGCCTCACGTATTCACAGAGGGATATCAAATCGACGACGGGGAAGTTTGTACACGTGCTGTCAATGTTTCCAGATTGCTGCAGTGACGGACAGGCAGGCCACTTACGGGATTCAGAAGTGTACTCTTGCTATCCCCTCCTCCCCTACTATTTTTTTTTTAAGTCCTATTTCCTTCAATAAAAAATTCGCACCTGATCATCCTCGCGTCGAAGCTGATCCCACGTCACCAAAATGATTTGCTTATCGAAGAGACCTTTGGTTATAGCTGCCGGAAGTTCGAATTTAGCATCTACCGTTGTGACGAAGGGAACCGCTCGTCGTCGGCTCTTCCAGGCTCCCTCGCTTTTCGTTAAGGCTGTTGGTTTTTCCACATTATGCACCGCCATATTAACCAAACCGTGAAATCTGTTCTAATGGACGTCGCGTCACGCTCTCGTTGGCAGTCTTCAAGTTGTAGTGACTTTTGACTTCGATGTTGTGTGTGTGTGTGTGTGTGTGGTGTTTTTATCTCTTGCCTCGCGAAATAGAACTATATTTACCGGGAGTGATTCTCCGTTTCTCCGGCAGCTAGGGGCGTCTTCAGACGGTTCGAATCGAGCCGTGACCGTAACAAGTTACGCTGACATTCAAAAGTCGCAACAGATCAAGAAAAATTTCAATTAACGCTTCTCTCTCTCTCTTCTCTCTCTCTCTCTCTCTCTTCCTCTCCCTCTCTGTACTGACGTCATTCTCTCTCTCTCTCTCCTCTCTCTCTCTCTCTCTCTCTTCCTCTCCCTCTCTGTACTGACGTCATTCTCTCTCCCTCTCTCTCTCTCTCTCTCTCCTCTCTCTCTCTCTCTCTCTCTCTCTATGTGTGTCTGTTTTAGTATTATTATCATTTGCTTTGCTGTTTATCCGAAGATATAAATATACTACTTGTGACGTGTAGATTTCTAGTATAACAGACTACTACTGAATGGAAGCACGGATCATGCAATTTCAATCTATCTATGCTTGACGGAGGGCGTACTTAAGAGAAAAGAAAAGGCTTAACAGCGCCGAAGATAGTATACAGGTTTTAAAAAAATTTAAAAAAACAACAAATCTTAATATATAATTAAAGGTGAGCAGTGAAAGTACTTGGTTTTTTTTTTTTTTTTAAATATAAACACGCTAAAGGCAGTCAATAGGGCCAATTGCTTCAGCCCTATTTGCGACCCAGGCATCGTCACGTCCATACTTGGCAGGCGAAGAATTCAATAACAGTTCGCTAGTGCATCGATTTCCAGGTGTTTTCAAATGTTGACGCAAACAAAGGTGTACTGAAAACTACAGGTGGAAAAGGAGGTGTTTGTTTGAGTGAACAAATACAGAGGTTTCTTTCTGTTGTTGCTGCTGTTGTTGTTCGTGCAAAATAATCTAAACATCGCTTAACAGGTCTGGTGTGTAAGTTGCGCGACTACTTACGAGGAAAAACTGTCAAAATATATTCGGTTAGCTTTACAAGGGGCGTCTTCTTCTTTGAACCTCTCTCTGTACTGACGCGTTCTCTCTCCCCTCTGTACTGACGTCATCTCTCCCTCTGTACTGACGTCATTTATCCCTCTATACTGACGTCATTTCTCCCTCTGTACTGACGTCATATCTCTCCCCTCTCTCTCCTTTCATTTTTCTTTTTTTTTTTACATTTAAATTAGTTTCATTATTAATAAGTTCCTGAAACTATTTTCTCTGTTCCTGATGCTAATATTATTCTTAAACGGAAATAAGGCATCGTAAGTTACGGAAGTGACTGAGCCCTTCAGCCACATTACAACGGGAATCCACCATCCGTCGACTCTGTTAGGGGCTGGATGAAGAAGGTTATAGAAACAGAGTTGTTTTGTCTAATGATGTGGACCAAGCGCAAGAAGGCCATTTCAAGCCGCTGAAGGAGCGTTTTCTCAAGAGGAAATTCGCGGAAACCGCATCGTCGCGCCTGAAAACGATCGAACATTTGTCTCCCCTTTGAACAGTTCGTAAAATTCCGAAAGGGAGGCTCCACCGGCAGGGGTCGCTCGACTCGGAGCAGTTATTTTGTCGCAAGACAGCACAACGGCTGGAGGATGGTGTTCAGGACATTGGCGAATAGGATCTCGCGCTGTACCACTAAAAATGGCGGCTATGTAGAATTCAGGGACTCGTCGCCGTACCGCACAAATAAACTTCAAGCGTACAGCTCTGCAATACAAATTACTTTTGCTCTGTCTTATGGTTAAACATTTATTCAGCATCGAAGCCTTTCGAAAACTTTAGATACCTATCAATAACGTCAATAGCATCTTTATTGTCTGCAACAGTTCCCTTTTGAACGTGAATACTGATGTTCTTTTTAAAATACCTGAGATTATAAAATCAGAAAAGTGAAATTAAAATTACAATTTCTGCGAAATATCTGGAATGATGTACGGTTTGTTATTTTCTTTTGGATTATATTTAAAGTTTTGCTGTGTTTTTTAAAAAAAAAAATAGATTTTGCTTCCTATAAACTCTTCTTTCTGATGTTTTACAGTGATCTAATACAGGTGTCGTACTTGGAATATTATCTACACGTGACGGAGTCTTGCAAAATTGTTAGGATTCAGAATAAATACTTTATTCGGTTAAGAATTAGTCGGCTTGCTGTTCTGTTTAACGAAATAGTTATTAACGACAGTTTACAGCCGGATTCGCTGTGAAACCCTGACACTTTCTGCGGTGTTTATTCGTATATGTGATCGTTTTTTTTTTTTGTTTTTATACCTTAGTTAATTTATTACGCTCGCGCGCTATTGCAGCAAATCTTGTTTCAAGTACTTCCTTGTTACTAAGCAACAGGGAGGGAAATCCGACTACGAGGCGACAGCAAGCAAGCGACGTTGTCGTACGACCCACCGCGACGAATAGACCGACCGAGTCCGGAGTAGGGCGTTGGGAGGGAAGGGGGGGCAAACGCACGCTGTCCGGTAGAACCGCGGGTGCCGATAACAGTAAGAAACGAGTCGGCCATGATAGATGTACCTGGGCGATAGGGCGTGACTAGGTGTCTACGGGCGGCGAGGATTGGGAGAATATTGATCAACGGCCTCCAGTCGATTAAACTAAGACTTCAGAGCCCCGTCGCCTCGGGAACCAGTCGTGTGCATCTACCGCGGATTATCCCGGATTAGCTTAATTACCTCGACCGGTCGCACCTGTCTGTCCCAGAAATCGAACGTGCCAGCGCAGATTTACACTTTATAACGCTTACTCTTTTCCCGCTCCACCGTCGTACTGCATCCGTCTCGTTTTGGAGAAGTGCATAACAAAAAAGAAGTCCACCGCTGTCTTTCACCTCTCCCCAGAACGACAAAGCTTGGTTACTTTAGACATAGATCTATTTCTACGTTGCAGCGAAGCGCCTTGATTTGAATTCTAAAAGTATTTTAATATTCTGTTGATCGTGGATGTGAACACACAACAAAATGCAGTCCACTTATTTTCTCTACATATATATTTTGATATAAACAGCTCGTTAAATTATAATAGTCCACGCCTCCTCGACGGAGTTAGCTGTTTCAGCACCAGTTATTTCTAATTAACTGCAGAGTTGAGGCTGTAATCGACGTCATTTGCTAAGGTGAAAACATGTGACGTCAATTACAGCCTCCTGTACGTTCTTTTAGGAACTACTGTTCACTGTCTCCTGTATTAATTCATCACTTTTAGTTAGTTTATGAAGTAGACAATCTTTGATATATTTGTTATAGTCAGTTTATGAACTATAGCGGTCCACATTTGCTATATTCGTCACAACTAGCTGATATTATTCATTTATTATTTTCGTTGCAACTGATTTGCTAATTGATTATTTTTATTATTATTTTTTAAACAGTCGGTTGCATTCTTTGTTCCTAGTTGTTTTCCAATATTCGCTGATTATAAGGAAAACCAGTCGTTAACATGCCAAAGAAATAAAAATGTCTGGCCGGGAAACAGATGTTAAATTATTCACGGTTGATGCACGTTCGGTGATATATCGGCCAGACGCTTCTGATTTGGCACATCACTGGCTGCGATGGCCGTCGCGGCTCTGTTCGCGCTGAGCATTCTTCTGTACCAAAATGGCGTCTTTCACTTACAAAACTGATGTCGCCAGCAGGCTACGTATCTGGAAAATTCTCACTCTGGCATCAATATTAATATACAATGCTCAGGTCAAGCGCACTTAAAGGAAGAAAAAAAGACAGGAATATCTTAAGAATGAAATAGTTTTCCATCAGAAGCTTATTTGATAGAGTGTAAAAATTAGAACATCAGTAGGAAACAGTTCTATGTTGTCTATTCATTACTTATTGAAAAAAAACTTTTAATACGAAATGAAAGTATTGAAAACAGATATGCACATATAACAGTGTTTTGGAACATATTAAACAAGAATACTATAAACAGATATGCATATGTAAGTGTTTAAGACAGATTAAAACATGAATACAGTCGACCCCCGCGTAATCGCGGTTCGGCATTCGCGGCCCCGGTTATTCGCGAAATTTTCCTTAGAACCTACCTAATAACTGTTCGTGGAAACCCCCGCATATTCGCGGAATCGCAAATATCTTCCGCGATTTTTTATGGCTTTTTTCGTGGCAATATATATTTTTTTTAATGCTTTTTAACGCTAAATTATTAATAACAATATAATTTACTAATTTTGTAATATAAATACTAACGTAAATTCAGCAAAATATTAATATAAAATAAATGCTATTGGCTGGAGGTTTGAAAGTAGCCAATCCGAGAGCGTTGTTCATTTCTCCTCGCTGCTGATTGGCTGCTGCCCACGAGGCGCTGTCTCAGGCAGATGCAGCCCAGCATCATCCCAGTTTACCGCGTATAGCTATCTCGAGTGTTTCTCTGAGTGTTGTATTTTTTATTAAATTATTATTATGTATTTACTTATATTTTACGTTATATTTTGACGTTTATAGGCATTTTTATGGACCACGTCCAATATTCGCGGTTTTTCACTCTTCGCGGGTGCTCAAGGGACGTAACCCCCGCGAATACCGGGGAACAACTGTATTGTAAACAGATATGAAATATAAGTGTTTTAAAAACAGTTAAACAATAATACTGTAAACAGGTATGCACATATAACAGTGTTTAAAACAGATTAAACAGGAATGCTGTAAACAGGTATGCACATATAACAGTGCTTAAAACAGATTAAACAGGAATACTGTAAACAGGTATGCATATATAACAGTGCTTAAAACAGATTAAACAGGAATGCTGTAAACAGCTATGCACATATAACAGTGCTTAAAACAGATTAAACAAGAATGCTGTAAACAGGTATGCACATATAACAGTGCTTAAAACAGATTAAACAGGAATACTGTAAACAGGTATGCACATATAACAGTGCTTAAAACAGATTAAACAGGTATGCACATATAACAGTGCTTAAAACAGATTAAACAAGAATACTGTAAACAGGTATGCACATATAACAGTGCTTAAAACAGATTAAACAGGAATACTGTAAACAGCTATGCACATATAACAGTGCTTAAAACAGATTAAACAGGTATGCACATATAACAGTGCTTAAAACAGATTAAACAAGAATGCTGTAAACAGGTATGCATATATAACAGTGTTTAAAACAGATTAAACAGGAATGCTGTAAACAGGTATGCACATATAACAGTGCTTAAAACAGATTAAACAGGAATACTGTAAACAGGTATGCACATATAACAGTGCTTAAAACAGATTAAACAGGAATACTGTAAACAGCTATGCACATATAACAGTCCTTAAAACAGATTAAACAGGTATGCACATATAACAGTGCTTAAAACAGATTAAACAGGTATGCACATATAACAGTGCTTAAAACAGATTAAACAGGAATACTGTAAACAGGTATGCACATATAACAGTGCTTTAAACAGATTAAACAGGAATACTGTAAACAGATACCATTATTGAAAACAGAAACACGCAGAAACAGTAATGGAGATGTAACTGTTTATTATTTAAATACTGAAGATACAAATTTAGCTCAACTGATGTACATTTCGAACATTTACCCGCCAGATTAGTTTTCCTGCACTTTTTGTCAGACATCTTTCGTCACGTTACTAGGCCTGACGTTTCTCTCAATAACCGTCGACGTTAAGTAAAAAAAAAAAAAAAAAATAGCTGGCCGGTTTAGCGAAGAACCTGTAAAAATGACAGCAAATAATACTTATAAAACCGCTCGCGTCAGCAGGCTGCTGGTTTGTTTTCTCCCTGTACGAACGAACGATCGGAGCGAGCGAGACGCTAACACTAACCATGACGCAAGATTACGAATGTGGAGAAATCGATTTCGGCCTCCAACCGCAACGACTCAGGGGATGTGGCATTCACCGCATGGCGAATCTTTTTAAAGGCCCGGCTCGGGAATCGCGCCACTCGCAGACGGTGGTGGGTAGGAGAAATTCATCATTGGAGTCGTGACAGCAACGTCTCAAATTGACACGAAATTACTAAATTCGATTTCCGTCGTGGGCCGAACCTTTTTTTTAATCTTCCCTCAGAGGAAGTAAAGCGAGGAGAGAGAGAGAGAAAGAGCCGGCCGGCCGGGCCGATCGGCGGATTTCTTACGGCAGTCGGGTTAACCCTTTTGTGCGAATGTTTAATAAAAGAAAGGCATTTTGTTGTTGTTGTTGTTGTTGTTGTGTTGTTGTTGGGGATCTCGACCCATTTGCAATAGAAGATTTATCAGAAACAAATTCATTAAACTGCCTTAGACTCGAATGAGTAGCAGCCTAGAAAATGGTGGTGATGATCAGTTTTCTGAAATGCAAATGATTTTATAGATCAAACGGGTAGATTACGAGGGCGGCATTTTACGACATAAGGAAAAGCAGTAAGTACTATGTCGTTAATGATGGTTTTATCACACAAGACGCAAAGGGACGTAATTCGATATATGGTCGTTTTGTGAAACAGACACGACACTTGATTTACGAAGACTTGGATTGAGTAATTATCTTCGAGTGTTAATAATAATAATAATAATAATAATAATAATAATAATAATAATAATACATACATACATAGATACATACATACATACATAGATACATACATACATACATACATAACGCTAGTCAAACATGCCTCTGTACTTAATATCAAAATGAAAGTGTTTTCCCCCCAGAAGTCCTGTGTATCTTAATTTCTTGTTGCTATTTCGGATCTGCCCTGGGATATGCGCCACTTTTGGCGTCATGGTGTCAACTTCCCAGCTACCCTCCTCCCCACCTCTCGTTGTTACAAAGTGTCGCTGATGCGAGACACCTCGAAGTCTCTCTCTGTAATCTTTTCCTTGCTCACCATCTCTCATTGTAAGTCAGCTAACTTACAACCGCACAACTGAAGCACATGCATTGTGCGTGATAAATTCGCGACTAACAAATATTAAAGGTCCGAGTCTGATTTCTCAGAAGCTGGAGACCGTTCCTGACAGTTAGTACCACCACATTTTTTGGTCAGGGACTGAAACGCTTCAGTTCTAGACGAAAAACGAAACTTTAAAAAAAAAATCGTGTGAATGGTACAAGCCACGAGTTTTAAATTCATCGCCCCTTCTCTCTCTTCTCTCTCTGTATCTCCCCTCTCTCTATCTCTTCCTCCCACACAACACACACCACACACCTCTCTCTCTCTCTCTCTGTCTCTCTCTCTCTCTATCTCCACCTCTCTATCTCTTCCTCCCACACACACACACTCTCTCTCTCTCTCTGCTGTATAATATATATATATAGATTGTGTGTTTGTGTAAATATTGAAAGATCGTGCTGTGTTCTCTGAACCGAACCGCGCGACGGAGACGTCACGCCTCGTTAACTCCAACCTTGGGCCGAACGCTAACGAACTCAGTCACAGTCGCCCGCCCCGCTAAAGCGAGTTATGGCGTGACGTCATCGAGTTATCCGTGATCCCAGCCGATAGATCGTAGACGCCATTACGGCCATTGTTCCCGGCTGCCGAGCGAGCGTCTTTGTGGCGATAAAGGCAAAAAAAAAAAAAAAAAAATAGAAAGAAAGGAGGTCTCTATGGCGTTTCCCTCCGCGCTCCAGGAACGATCGTTGTTGTAATCCAATAAACATCCTCGCCTAATGGATGAAATCCAGGAAAACGGGGCGAAGTCGAAACGGTTGAGCCAGGCCGATCGGAGCAGCGCCAGGGTTTACGAGACACATCCTGTGTTTGTCCCAATAAATCAGAGAGGTGGCCTCGTATATAATAACCGTGGCCGAGAGACCCGGCGGCTCGCCTCCGTATGTACAGGGCCGCTAATCTGGCACGGCTTAAGCCCGCCTGCTTACCCCCTTTTTTCTCACTCTATTTTTCTCTAAACACTAAAGAAAACCTTAATGGTGCCGCTGGCTGCTTCCGAAAACAGCTTTGGGGAAGAATCAGGATGCACACGGCGAACACCTCGACGACGGCTCCTGTAGATACGCGCCTCCGGGGTTTCCAGTTTGATTTACGAGGAAGGATTTTAAAAAGTCTATTCCGTTCTGTTTGTTGTCAACGACATCTTTCGTTTGTGCGTGTAGTCGTTCTGATAATTGAGCCTAGGCCTCTGTCCGAACCTCGGCTGAGAGCGAGAGAAGGTGCACTCGGTGACGGCTCGCGCGCACCTTGTACTGACGTCATATCTCCCGAATAAAGAGGAATTTACGGGATTTGTCTACTTGGTAATTAATTCAGTTCTCAAATGCATCTCGGAGTCGAAAATCCAAAATTGCATCACGTTGGTCGGCCAAGCGTTAAACTTCGAATATTGATGGCAGCGCACTATTTTTTTTTTTACAAACCATGGAAATAAATTATGTAAATAAATAGATAGTCTAGATAAATAAATTCATAATAACAGTGCTCTTCAGTATAGCTGGT
>JACATO010001855.1:57500-71811 GCA_018389105.1 Nautilus pompilius | reverse complement strand
GCGCGATATCCTTTTAAGTCGAAACTGCCCCCTCTCGAGAAAGATATTATTTCACGGAGCTTTTCCACCGTTGGCGTTATAGGCGACTTATCGCCACCGGCGCTTCGTCGTCTTGCCCTCTCCTGCTCTCAAAGACAGGAGTAGGTGCCTCGTCAAGAAGAGCTAGTCCCTTTGGTGTGGACGTCGAGCCGCGCGTTTCGTATCATCTACTTCCAGAATGCCGTCGGAAAATCGAATTTCTTGGAAATCAGGGCCGCTTGGACGATAGACGAGCCGATTCGCTGCGAGAAGAGCCCTTATTACGATAATGACGGACACAAGAAAAAAAAACCTGCGAAGTGGGTGCTGCGGTGGAGAGTAGTTTGTTTGAGCGGGTTCGACTCTCACCCGTGACAGAAAAGAAACGGATCGAATTAGCGCAACCTTGACGGTCTTTCGATTAGCTTTGCGGTGCTTCTTTTGCTTTATAATGTATATAGCTGAAAACGTCTTTTGGAATCCTTAATCATTCATATAGTTAAGTACGTCGATGTGTTTTATTTAGCGCAAATACAATTAAATTACTGTCTTAGTAAAACACAAAAGGTTTCTGAAGCACAGATATTGTTTAAAAATATAATAATAATCGCAAGGTCTTTTCGGCTTTAAAACAAGTATGGGTCGCGATGGACGCTAGACTAGAAAAAAATATTACAAACGACCAATTTGTCTCTGTTAGCTGTGAGCTCGGCAGAAGGCTGCACCATCTCACCGAGATTGAACCGCGCACCTGGTGGTTCACGCTTAAAGGGAGGCTATTTGCAGTTGCCAGTCTTACCCATATCGTTAGTGACCAGTGGCTGGCAATCATCGGAAGAATGATCATCGAAAGAGCGGGGGTGCTGACATTGAAACACCTTGAATTTCGTTCTCCAAAAACGCAAGACGCTACAATTATTAAGTCGTTTGTTTATTTCTGAGAGTGCACGGCCACGGTTCTGGCGGGTCCCGGTCCAGCTAAACGTGTGGGGTGTCTATTACTCAGGCTTTGCAGGTAGCACCAAATGGGAAAGGAATGAACTGTTTTTTTTGTCTCCGCGAGTTTATCGATTGTGTTAGCGCGAGGAGAACTCCCACTAGATAATGAATACGTGCAACCTCGCGCTGACAGCCATAGAAGTTAAATGCTAAAAAAATAATGGCCAAGATTCGGAATGGTCTTTTAAAGAGAAAAAGAATAGACAAGGAAAAATGCGCGAGGAGGGGAGGGGAATGTGTTGTTTGTTTTTTTTAAAAAAATTGAGAAATAAAAAGAAAAAGGGCTTGATGGAGGGGAGGAAGGGAAGGAGGGAGGTAGAGGGAGGGAGAGAGAGAGAGAGAGAGAGAGAGAGAGATGGAGTGAGAGAGTTAGAGTGAGAGAGAGAGATAGAGAGATAGATATGGGGGAGATGGGGAGAGATGGATGGAGAGAGAGAGATGGGTGAGATGAGGGTGAGATGGATAGATGGGAGAGAGATGGGGAGAGATGAGGTGTGATGATGTGATGGAGATGGAGAGAGAGAGATGGGTGAGATGAGAGAGAGAGAGAGAGAAGAGAGAGATGTGAAGAGATATGGAGAGAGAGAGAGAGAGATGGGTGAGATGAGGGTGAGATGGATGGAGAGGAGAGAGAAGAGAGAGAGAGATAGAGAGGAGAGAGAGAGAGAGAGAAGAGCGAGAGAGAGATATGGTTGAGATGAGAGAGAGTTGGGATGGGGAGCTATCTGGGTGAGATGAAGGTCTGATATGGATGGAGATGAGAGACGAGAGATGGGTTGAGCTGCAGCTACTATCAGCTGGTAGAGAGCGAGGCACTTCGACTTTTCAAGCTTTCCCTGAGTACTCATATATTTTTGACAGAAATCCGTGTTTTTTTGGTTAGATGGCCGCATGTATCAGTTAGAAGATCGGTCAGTCTCCGACGATGCTTTAGTGATAAAATGCTCAAACCAGTTATTAATTAATTGTCTAACTAGCAATGAAACTAAACAGTCAGAGTTGAGAATCTTGAGATATAAAGCCGTTATCTGATTACATCCTTCAAAACACAGCAGACGATCTGCGATGGTTTAATGTTCCATCTACAGACGAACGGATAATAGCAACGACGTTTTCTAGAAGTTGGTAGGTGACGGTACTTAGCAATGATGTATTGCGTTTGAAGGGGATCACAATCATAAAAATCTGTCTTTCAGAGCGCAAGTCCTGCTACTCCGATAATCTTGGGGTCGGAAGAACGTCTTCCATAAATAGGGAAAACCAGTGAAGATGAGGGATGGCTGGTATAAATACATCATTAATCTTTTAGAAAATCTTGTTTATTAATTTATGTTGTTCTTTTTGATGGTAGTTATATAGGTGCCTTTAGTTCATAGAGTAGATAAGCGAATTTGATATTTTTGCTTTTGGTCATATTTATTTTTAAATGATTTTCAAGTTTTAAGAAACCCATATATATAATCAAGGGAGCATAGAAGAAAGCAGACGAATCAGGGTAACAATACAGGGTTGTCAAATTACTGGAGAAAAGAAAAGGTTACACATGGAAATAAAAAGATGGATGAAAGAATGGAAAGAATGCCAAACCTCAGGCTGTCAGATGAGCATCTTTGTCGTCGGAGCAGAGAGCTTTTTCCTTTCACTCGATTTGTGAGGAACGTGTGATGACGACGACGATGATGATGATGATAATAGTAATAATCAAATAAGTCGGGGGAAAAGCAGCAAAAAAAACAACAAAACAAAAGAATCTTGCGCTTATACTTTATATCTTTTCTCTGACATAAAAACAGTGAAAACTTATCAGAATCCGAAAGCGTTTACTCTTCTCCGAATAAATAGCTATTATTAAAAAGATCGATTTAAGACAGTTTGAGAGTTTATGGAGATTTACTGTATTTCACATAGTCTTGCTGTTGAAATGGGACGCCATGATTTTTCAATGGTGAAAAAAGGGAGGAAGGAAGAAGACAGATGTTTGACCCCCGACCATCAATCTGCAATGGCCGTACAGCTTTACCATGTTTCATTATACTCACAAAATTCAAGTTCTAGCCCTAAGAATTTTTTTTTTTTTTTAATTAATACTTAGTTCACAAAAGTTCCCACATCTTCTATTCAGTTCCTGTCGACAGATTCCTCGATAAACCAACAGCAAAAGGGTTAAAGTGAATAGTTCGGGATGTATTTTCGTCAGAAGGCTGAATATAAATTTTGGACTTTAGACATTAAAACAAACTGATTTTTTTTTTTTTTTTTTGCGATCCGGCGGATTTTCTAAATTTAATCATTGCGTTTTTTTTTTTAATATGCAGAGAGAGAGAGAGAGAGAGAGAGAGAGAGAGAGAGAGAGAGAGAGAGAAGAGAGAGAGAGAGAGATTGAGTGAGAGAGAGAGAGAGAGAAGATAGAGAGAGAGAGAGGAGAGAGAGAGAGAGAGAGAGAGAGATGAGAGAGAGATATAGGAGTGAGTGATGAGAGAGAGAGCGAGAGAGATGAGAGAGAGAGACGAGATAGAGAGATAGAGAGTGAGAGAGAGAGAGAGAGAGAGATGAGAAGAGAGAGAGAGAGAGAGAGAGAGAGATCGAGAGAGATAGAGGATATATCGAGGATTTTTTATGAGAGAGCTCGAAAGTTCGAGAGCTTGATTGCGTGAGAGAGAGGGAGATTCGGGCGATGTCGTGCGTGATTAGCATCATAGCTGAGAGAGAAGAGATTTCGTGCTGCTGAGAGTGTCGCGATCTAGATATGATGCGAGAGATCGACTTCGCGCGCGCGCTCGCGCTCGGCTGGGAAAGCGTTCTTTTGCAAGCTGCCCGTCGGCAGTTCTAAACCACCAGGTAAAAAAAAAACAAACACTGTCCGCTACAGTCCAGTACACTGCCCCCAAATATCGTGGCCCTTGCATTTTGATATGAAACGAAATAGTTTTTTTTTTCTGTTTTGTTTTAATTCACTAGTCTTTACAAGGGGCGGGCTGTATGGCAGACTACCGGCCGCAAGAATAAGTGAAATATGCAGTGTTTTTAAATTATCTGATTTTAAAAGGTAAAATAAACAAGAATAATACGTCGGCTCCCGTGACTGCACCAGTCATCCATCACCCTCACACGACTGTAGGGGGCGCAGTAGTCCATTAGTTAAACTTCTGAAGTGCTACAGTCGCTTCCCGTGGAAAACGGCTCTGTTTGACGAACTATCAGTGGCATCTCTCTTTCCGCCACCACGTGGGTTTCCCTCCACACCCCCGAGCACTCATATTTCCTCTCACCTCTAAAACCAAAGAGCTCCAGTTGGAATTTCCTACCGACGTCCGAACTACTTGGCCCCACGAGGCGTAGGATTGACAACGCAATCTAGCGGATAACCGCGGAATTACGTTAATCTCACCAGAATTACGTCAACTAGCCCAACACCAGGTAGATCGTTTTTACGAACATTCGCTGCAAATTCCAAGATCTATTTTCCATTAAATTAGCCGACCCAACCCACAAAAAAGATAAATAAGCACCCATCTTTCTTATTAAAACTGACAGCCATAATAAATGCAGAAAGGGAGACAAATAATAAATGTTTCCTATTTCTTCTTCCCCTGTCTGCCCCTTTCGACTGATTATGTATGCAGATCGTTTTATTTTTAAATTTTAATTATTCTTATTATTGTTTAAAATTCAAACATAGTTAATATGCATTCGTTTCTTAAAATAATTCCTACATTGTCATTTCTTTCCCCTTATAAAAATACCATTAAAATTTTTTTTTTTAATTTTTAAAAATTGGCAGCAAATTTTAAGATTAGATTATTAGGGGTTCAAAGAGAGAAAAACGATGCTACGGCCGAGTATCATATTATCTCTGATGTTCATTTGCCTCAGCGCCGCTTGTACCTAACTCTACGACGCGGTAGTGTTACTGGATTAGCTACCATCTCTTCTGGACGCAGATTAAAAGGAAAGCGACCAGGCCACACTACAGCTACTCTCAGAGACGTGTCGACGGTTGAGATTAAGGTTGCTTCATTTCGCCGCCAGGCGGTCACAGGGCGCGAAGAATTGATTTCCAAGAACACAATAATGCCGACTGAGACAGGCACTGATCGAATTTACACCAGTTAATTAAGGGTGGGGAAGCGCCGGGTGTCGTCATTCGACAGTTCAAAGACAGCTGCGCCCTCCGCCTCAACCAAGGAAGGACGAGTTCGAATCCCGGTTAGTACTAGGGCGGGAGGACTGTGTTACGTTCTATATGTTTGCTCTCGAAGCGGAACCTTCTCGCTAGACGTTTGTTTAGTTGCACCCCTGGATTATGTTCGGACCTCCGTACGAATCGACGGGGCTAGCATCCTTAATCCGTGATCTAATGACGCCAATCAAAGGCGTTAAGATAATACGCTTCTGGCGATAAGTGGCTTTATGGAGATCAAACGGAACCGTCCCGGACAGATACAGTAGGGGGGGTGACACGATAGGCGAGGGACCAAGAGGACCCGCGAAGGGGTTCGTGTCTTAGGCGGCAAACAAGAACGGGAAAGAGGAGTCACGCTGGAAGCACACAACACACACATTTGGTGCCCGTTCAGTTCTGTTAGTTCTCTTCGTCGGAGACCTTCAACAAATCAAAGGCAAACAGGCGTTACGAATGTTTATTTACTGAGTCGGGGCTCATCAAAGAGACTTCAGCAGACTATGTTTATTGATACCGAATTTCTCAATGCTAACGACAACCAGTTGTTACAGGACGAGGCATCTTGAAACGTGATTAGCCGTATCGCGTGGTAGGTAATCGACAACTTGATTGCCGCGGGATTCGCGCCGGGAAACACGTGTCCTACAACAGCCAGAGACGCGACACGAAGGTTCTTTCTAATCGGCGTCATTAGAACCCGGCCCGACCCCGCAGCGACTTCCAGCAATTCACGCCCAGCCCTCGCTTTCTTTCGCAGAAGCAACGTCTATCGAAGCTCATAGCCTCAGAATGGATATAATAAAGGCGAGGGATTTCAACCCGATTTTTCCTTAATTTTTTTGTGGGTCTTCATCCAGATCTCGTCCTTATAGTCGAACGGCCACTGCGCCACTCGCCCCGCGGCTACTTGGGAAGTTGATTTCATCTCTTCCGTGTAAACAGGGAAACTATCTCGGAATTCCCCAAACATGGAAACTTTAGTTGAAATCAGAATGAATCCAATATTTTCCGATTAAAATCCTCGAAGGTAAAGATTTAAAAATCCCATTTCAGAGAAACTGCCGTACATGTCTGAGATAGGACGGCTAATATTAGAAGCAGTCTGCCGTAATAGAACTGAGTAGGAATGGAATGCTGACAGTGATAGTTTCAACTAGTTTAAAAATCAAACTGATAAGCATTTCTTTTCCTTGGGGATCTTGCATAAGCCAAAAATGGCCCCGTGAAGTAGAAGGGACCGTTGGGGGGGGCTTGCTGTCACAACAGCAGTAATAGATAAAACTACTATAATCGACATCATAAGTTCGCAGCAAATGACGTCAGTTACAGTCTCATCTATATGTTTAATAAAGATTTACTGCTGTTGTAACAGCTAGCTCCCGGCCGGTCTATGGAGGAAAATCGTCTGGTCCTTTTAATATTATACAGTACCTCGACTATGAATACGGTATTAAAAATGGCAAACTAGTTTGTAGTGTAACGCCATTTAAATGTACGGTAGATTGTTATTAGTCTTTATATTTTTGGTCCTCATTGTGCAGGTCGACGTTCAGATAAACGATTATCCCACTAAAAGACCCGTAACCGGATTTTCGGTACCTTATCGCCATATCAACTCAATTATCGCTATGCCTACAAAAGGTGCCGGATTTCTTGTTTCTATAAAGTAAGCGCCAATTATTTGAGTTTTATCGACTGATGAGTCAGCACTATACGTATAGTGGCGGGAATGAAGTACAAAGAAGTTTGGCTGCGCGCGTGAGCTGCGCGGACACGTCGTCCAGCCCTTTAAATCTACAGCATGGAAACAGGAAACGATATTTATAGATGGAAACCTTTATTAGGAACATTTATTTTCAGTTACTATTGACGCGCAAATATTTAATCTTATTAACGTTTTGTAACACGGCGGACATTATCGATGTGGTTGCTCCTGTCGCCTTCGGCGAACGTGCACTTATGAATCGCATCCCAACAATGAAGCGCAGGGCGAGAACGAGCGGTGGATTCCCTCTGTGAGTCAAGTGGTGTCGCGATCTGAAATATCTGGATATCCACAAAAACCGAGAGGAGGGTTTACTGCCGAAAGGCACATTATTGGCAAGAACGGTTGACTAATGACGTAGGCCGAGCTCCCTGTTCAGCGTAGAAGTTATTGTGAACTCGAGAATGCTTGATGATCACCAAGGAAGCGGTGGGAGACTTCCTTCGCGGTTGATTATGTATGGATTTATTGCGAGAACCATAATTAAAATTTTGTTTGTTAAAAAAAAAAAAGGCAAACACGCGACATTTAGCCACAACAAATATTTCTAGAATCAAGGTGTTCGTTCTTTAAAAAAAAAATGAGACAGCAGCAGAAACGTAAAGTTGAGAAATACAGCCGCAACTGTCGAGTTTCGCTGGCTAGCGACATCTGTTGGGAACATTAGGCGAAATCAGTTGTTTGTTAAGGGGGTCCCGTCGTTGGTCTTGTCTGAAATTCCACTGTTTGAGAAAATCTAAAACGACGAGCACCTACCTGGTTCCACAAATTTATTTTCTCTTCCACTCACCCTTTACCGACCACTGGTTTCAGTGGAATCTTTTCTAGCCTCTACAGCCTAACAAAAGCATTGGTGCCCCCAATATGTACGTCATAAGCAGCTATCCCGAGTCACGTGGCTCCACAATTTTTTTGCAGTATTACACTGGAACCGTTTCCTTTTTTTAAAAAAAAAACAAACACATGTTGCCAGTGTTCAGTGAAGGAAGCGCCTGAGGTCTGCGGTTTCCCCGAAGAGAGACATCCAGTTAGTCAGGGTGCGGGCTACAAGACAGCGAAGTGGCTACCATTGTCTGCCTGGCTGGCGTCCGGACAACCCCCGAGGGTGGTAGCTTCTGCGCGAGACCGATAGATCTCCACAGCACACCCAAGGAACAGGTTCCTGCCTGCGACAGTTGAAGCAGTAGAAACTCAACGCAGCAGCGGTTCGTTGCACCCGAATGCCATGCGTAACCGCCTACATGAGTCACAGTTGTCTTCAAGGGTTCTCTGTGTTGGACCCACGTTTTCACTAAGGCAGCCTGCCTTGCGGTTTTAATGGAAGCAGCAGTATATGCGATTGTCTCGATAGACGTATAAGGATGTTGTCTTTGAGAGCTGATTCCGTGTGCCACATTCCGATGGGAAAGTAAGAGTGTGGCACCGCAAAGAAGGGACGTCGAGCCGACTGCTGCGTAAACGGGAGAAATCGTTGAGAGGTAGAACTGTGACTGAGTGAGAAGGAGGCATATGCTGGGGTGCTGGGATAGTCGCAGGCTAGTTGAACGTGGTTTCCTACAGGAAAAACATTCCTCAAAAATCAGGTTTTCGTTAACACCCTGCTAGGATCTCCTGGCAGTTCCTTCAAGACCAGCGAATCGCTGTCGTGCCATGGTACGGATATGACACCGAGGTTGAGTTGAGGCGCCGATTTTAGCGTCAAGACCGTGCCCAGCTCGAGGCCGCCTGCCGCCAGCAGAGGGCGTTTACAACGCAGATCTTCTTCAGAATACTTATGGACTCAATGAGACGGCATTTGCACGAACTCTTGAGGGGAAACCTACGTTTTATCAATTTCTATTAATAAAATATCGTTTTAGTAACTAAAAAATGAATTTGTGAAAGGCAAAAATGGACGACGTTTAATTTGATATGCAATTGTAATTAATATAAGACGAAAAGTCAGAGCAGATAGCGTACATACGAGAGCCTACTACCGTAGAGAGTCTGGGTTCGATCTCCGTCGGACACTCTCTTGGTTAGGCGAGCATAACGTAGTATCGATTGTTTTTGCTTCTCTTCTACCAATCCGGTTGGTTAGGGTTTTCCCCTGCAGCCTAACAGCGTTGTTCTGGTACGTCCTTCCCATTTCCTGCTGAAAACGGAAGTGCCAGGGTCCAACAAGACGCCGGAATGGCAATGCTCGTCAGTGGCAACCCGGCATTACGCAACCACGTCAGCTGTAGACACTGACGTTCGTTCGAAGAAGAAGAAGAAAGTGACGCGGATGAAGAACTACCGAAGTAACTTCTCGATTATTCGGTTGCCTATTACCTGGTGGCGGGTTTCGTGAAGATCGGTGGAGATTTACCGGCTCGCGCTAGTCAGGCGGTTAAATTACTGAACTGCTGAAATCGAGGAGCCCGAGTTCAGTTCTCGCGTCTTGGTATGGCGTACCTCCTTGAGCGACCTCCCTTCTCTCTTCTTTCCCAGCCGGCCCTGTGGGATTTCCCCTCACAAGTTTCTAGTAGGGATCTTCGTGGCTGACGCACAGGCATACAGACATGCTGAAAGTACTGCTTTTGTCCTAGTCGATCTGCTGACAGTGACGGTCCCCTACAGGGCCACATGGGCCAAGTAAGAAGATATAAGGTGAAGACATGTTTACAGATGATCTCTTCTGACAGATGCTTAAGGCTTCTGAGCCTGGATGACGTGAAGCATACTGGAAGCACACTTGTAATTTATGGAAGATTTTCCGAAAACAAAAGGACAAAACAAACAAAGACAAAACACATTCTTGCAATCTAGCTCTAGAATTGTAAACCCCTTAATAAAAGGATTGCTATGACAGTGCGCTGAGCATTTAAACCTTTCCTATCCCTAATTCATCTGCTTTGCATTCCTCCCCCCACGTTTCATTTCTGAGAAACAAACCAAGTATTTCAAAATTAAAGTTAACCCTAAAACAAAATTCAAGATAAAGGGGGGATAAACTGTTGCCGATCACTTGCCAGATCTTTCGTTAACCCTTTGAACAGCTGCTGTTTACTTCCATATTAGGGAGGTTCTGAACAGTCACAATTTTGCCTTCGAACAGGTAACTGTAGTTAACCCTGACACCTACCGGCCGCGGCAGATTATGTAAGGCGTTAACTTTTAATAACTGATCCCAATTAACTCGGGGATGGAGAGATCGACGGTATAGCTAACGTGTGGGGCGGCGCCCCCTCGCAGGACGCACCCGGGCCCTGATAAGCTGGCTGATCGCCGGATTTCGAATTAGAAGAGGCGGCAGGGAGCCGCGGAAACCCTCGAAGTAAGGCGACGGTGGGGGGGGGGGAGAAATAGGAGGTCCGTCCGTGCAAGAACTACCGCCCCACGCGGAGACAGTGTACCTTAAGTACACAAGAAAAGTAATGTTAACGAAAATGATTAACGGAAACTTATAAACCGGAAGAGTTAATATAAAATTTCATTCTAAAATAAATTTTTTATGCATCATTACAAATAAGTTATATTATAAACAGATTCTATTGTAGTGCTCTTCCTTAAATATTCTTTGTTTTACCCTTGAATGAACCCTCCAAGACAAAAGCAAATATATTATTTCCACTCCGAAAAGCTCCCTTCATTGAATTTTACCATTGTTATTTTAAACTTGAAGAGATATTCTCGGAAAATGTCCATCTCCTACAATTTCACATCCTGTTTCAAACTCATCCCGCAGATTACCGGGGAACACGAGTTGTTGTTTGTTTGTGTGTTTCTCTCTCTCCCCTCCCCCCACCTTCCCCATAGCTCCCTTTTCTTTATTTAATTAGCGATTCAATAAACGTCATCCGCAGGACTTCCCCCATCCCCAGCCGGTGACTTAATGCGTTGCTAACCAGAACCCAACGCACCGAGAACGCAGAATAGAAGACGTCGGACGTTTGCATCTCTCTCTCTCTCCTTTCCTCGCGATTCTGGAACAGCCGCAGCAGATGGATACAGAACCGGCGACAGGTTAAAAACTCTTGGACAGTTCTGAGCCGAACCCAATTTATTACCATGTACGTCGGATTAGTATATAGCGGAATAAGCAGAATTGTCATTTATAATAGGACTCACGTGCACTAACTCGTTTGTTCAAGATAGCATCAGAATATTGGTATTCGCTGAAGCTAACACTAGAATTTACGACTGAATCTGTAGACTTTTCTTATGCCCATTCTTTCCCTTGTAGTTGCATCTTGCCAACGTTCTTCCCTTATGTTCACGTACCTTGCCATGGTTTCTATCCCACTGAGGCTCCTACGTGTTTGCAATTCCTCTTATAGTGGATCTTTTCATTTAATCGTAGACTTATCCATTTTTTAGTCCAAGAAATAGGATATCTGTTCAACTGAATTATATTCAGGACTTAAACTCCATCTATCAGGTTTGGCACAGACAGATAGCAAGAAGCATCGCACCTCCTCTGTAACCATCCCGGGCCCTTTGGCCAGACTATTCAGAGTATTCCATGCCAGTACTACACTATTATTATGCTGTAGAAGACCTTTTGTGGCTACTCCACCCCTTGTAGTTTGTTTCACCACTTTATCGTAGCACTCGAGACAGGTATCACTTTTGGCTTTTGTATTCTTCATTTAAGAACATTCCGTTTGTGCCTTTTCTATCTGTTTTATTAATCAAATAATTCAAATGGATGATACTTATGTGATTTTAGCCACATTAAAAAGCAACCCTCCCAAATTTTCTGATATAGTAATATGCATATATTTTGTTTCCTCCCGCTCACATAATTGCGGGTATTTTCCATTTTTGAAGGTATCTATTTGTATGCTACGCGGAGTGACTTGAGTAGGATTCTTCTTATTTCATAGAAAAGGACAATGTAACTTTATTTATAATATTTGGCCTCCTACGCTATTGCTTAAATCCAGTAATACAAGTGCCCTTTCGATGCCTTATTTTCTCTATATAACTAGGATATAAAATTTCATGTTGTACTCATAAATGATTACAGTATATACAGTATATATATATATGAGAGAGAGAGAGAGAGAGAGAGAGAGAGAGAGGAGAGAGTAGATGAGATTGGTAGCTCTGACCGTAGACTCAGCACTGAATTAAAGTCTATTTCATGCATAAATCAATTTATTAATGCATTTAATTACATACCAGGTAACCCCATAAAATTGCTTCCCGTAAACGGTTGCTCGTAACTCCCAAACCGTAACACGTATGTAAATAGAAATGTGTGTGCATACACATTTGGTCATGGAAAATGCGTTCTCAGAGCTTGCACCAGAGACACCCTTACGCTAAGCGGTGTCATCAAAAGTAGGTTTTTTTTCTAATATTGATGTGTTTCTGTAATAGAAAACAGTAAAAATTGAGATACCGACATCAATTTATTAAACCAAAATTTTATTAACATTTCGCAGACCTGGTTTAAATCATTGCAGTAAATTCACCTGCCTCTGTATCAACGGGAAGCAGCTCTTGCACTCTTCGCATCTTGTTTAGAAACAGCTTTAGTGTTCGGTGCTTCACCTTCTACACAGTTTGATGGAGTGCGCCAGTAGACCTGGCAACTTGGTGAGGTGCTGTGTCCTCCATAGAGATTGCCCTGCCCATATTTCTTCGTGCCACTCTCTGCGTATACACGCTCACGTTTTTGTGTACATGTGTTACGAATGGAGAGCTGTAAGTCACCAACGGCCGGAAGTGACTCAATGAGCACGCGTTACACATTAGCATGTGGCTGTCAGAAAATCAACACACATCTAAAGCAAGCTATTTTCAGGCTTTCGTCACACAAAGGCCCCCTTTTCATGGAAAGAGCATCGTTCAAGACGGATGAATCACAACGCTACACTGGGTTCCGAAAATGAAACATCAAACATATATAAACATATATTTACAAAAAAAGATTAAAACTTTTATTCGCCAAATGACCAACCCAAACCCCTCTTGACCTAACACAGGCTTTATCAAAGAAATATGTAAAATACAAACAAATTTTAGGGGTGTGACGGGAGGCAGACGGGGGCCAAATCATGAAAGCAATGGGAATTCTGACTTAAAGAATGCAAACAAAAGATAAGTTGCTGGTTGTCGGTAGGAGACTTGGTCCACCACCTGGCAGTGACCGGTACATGACTCGTGGTGGCTTCTCAAAAGATCAGCGGCAAAGTTTGCAGTTCTTGGAGGAGATTGGAAAGAGGTACCACGTCTTCCTAGGGCGTTTTATACATCTACAGAAAATCCTGCTGGCTATATCATGCGGCGAGTGGTTTGGTCTTCGAGATATCTGTTGATTACGCGTGCCCTATGTGGGCTATCTCAGACTGCACCTTCGTGACATCGGAATCTCGTTCCTACAGCTCACTGCAGTTTGGCTACCTTCCCGAAGTACACGCAAGCCTGTCTGTACGCTGATTCATTGAAATTACTACCCAGACCATCACATCTTCCTCCACTACCGTAGCGCTCCCTTTCCACGATGTTTGTGGGCTGGTTTTGCGTTCCACGTTTCCATCATACGAATGGACACCCGTTGATTAAATTGAATGCTAAATCTTGGCTCGTCAGTGAAGAGAACGTGGTTCCAGTCATTTGGTGTTTAAGGGACACGTTTACAGTACCAGTTTGACCGCTCCTGTCTATGTCTATCACATCAAGGGTGATTTTACACATAACCTCTTTCATGCAGCATCCTACGAAAAGGTCAGGATGATAGAAGCAAAGTCAGACCGCCGAGTTCAAAATGGCACGCACAGAGTTCATCTGCTTGGATTGCGACCATCAACTGGTTTTCAGACAACATCTCCAGGCACTCAGAGTTGTCTCCAAAGCCTAGGCGCGGCCTCCAATAACTATCCAAATTAGAGAATATCCACAACTAATACGATTACCCATTTGTAATGTTGTCTTCAAAACAAATATTCCAAAAGGGCCAAAAATGATATGAGCACAAGCCAGTTTCTCCATGCCTTTAGACCGAAGCTAAGTTAGATGTTTTGTACCGGAACTCATTTATATATTTCTTTCATAAACGTTGTCGCATAGAGAAGAGTTTGTGTTGAAGATTTGGTGAATACAACTTTAATCGTTTTGAAAACCATGTATTTCTTTTTGTTCGTTGATTAGCTTTTTGAAACCGGTGTATTTTATGGGACCTTGAAGAAATCATTCAACGCCTGTGTTCATAAAGGAATAGAGATCCTGTTGGTCAGATCCTCTAGTGTGCCCTTCTGCTGTGTTGTTTCGGGTTAACCCCCCCCCACAAAAAAGAGCGACACGGTAATTTGTACGAAAGAGCTCTTGGCTTCCCCGACGACACGAGACCTCTCCTACTGAGAGGGAACCTTCGC
>JACATO010001855.1:0-52500 GCA_018389105.1 Nautilus pompilius | reverse complement strand
TCGAATCATTAACAGAA
This sequence comes from Nautilus pompilius, assembly GCA_018389105.1. NCBI lineage: Eukaryota > Metazoa > Mollusca > Cephalopoda > Nautilida > Nautilidae > Nautilus > Nautilus pompilius. The sequence continues at coordinate 52,483 of JACATO010001855.1, read as the reverse complement.
TGTGTAACAATTTTCGTTCCTTGCAAATTTAAAAAAAAAGAAGAGAAAGTGAGTGGCTGGGGGAGACGAAAAGGGAGCTCTCCTTTATCTCCTTTAAAGCTATGGCCTCCTTTGTAGTTCCTTGGGCACTCACGTGTTCCGGTGCAACCATTATATCCGAGGAACTTTTACGTCGTAAAGAAAAAAATGGGAAAGCGAACAACGAAATACTCAAAGGATGTAATAAAGAGTCGGCTTGTTTGCTCAGCAGCAAGGAAACTTCCCCGGAATAATTTTGTGACAGGATATGATTTCCTCGGCCATCAATTCGAAATACCGATGTCTTTATTTATTAGCAATAGTACAATTTCTTCCCTTCTTCCGTGACAGACCATTATCCGCTACCAGGTTTTATTGGCCTACGGTTGAGATGGGAATAGAAATGTTCACGGTCCAAAATCCAGACAGCAGCTGACTTTACCGTTATACGTACATAAGGAATAACACTTCAATCAACGGCAGAAAATATTGTACTACTGCGCATAAAATGCGATATAAAAAATATTTAAAAAAAAATAATTTTTTTTTATCAGTATACGTACTTGAATTTCTAAATTTAACTCGAATTACATTCGTAACAGTTTGCCGAAAACCGAGCTCTTTTAACCCTCCGTATACCACTGCAGGTGTGACGCTACTTGTTCCACTGGCTCAATCTAAAAACGATATTATTTGCGTTGAACTGACTATAAATTTAGTCGACCCGTGGTGCAAAACAGATGAAGTTGAAGCGATACGGATTCGTCGTCACAAAGAGTTATATTAGCGAGGGACACAAGGCTGAAAGGTAGTAGGGTGCACATGCACAGCAGGTGATGTACAAAGCGTTAAGTATATTGCCTGGCTTTTTAGCAGAATTCTACTTGACAGGGGCATTTGCCACATAAAAATACTGAAACAGAGTAAAGCAACGAAAGAAAGTCACTAACTCGTAGTTTAATACATCATCTTAACCGTGTGGATGAGTATCAAGTCACCTCGTACGGCTAAGACGATAAAACAGCGTGTATTTCCTCAGAATCAGTGGTTTATTCAGAATTCTAGCATTAAGAGCCACGAAAAACTTGGTAATCATTCTCTCATCTAAAAAAATAACCGCTGAATAGTCGACGTTAGAAAGGCAGGTAATCAACTTAGTTTCAGTAATGTCACCAGACAATAGCTTACCAAGGTACTACCGTTTCGATTGAGTCTTTAAATTTCAAAATATTAATTTTTAACTCAATTTCTTTTTTTTTTTAAATATCTTTTCTTAGCGCATTCTACACCAACCATTCACCAACGCTATTCAAATACGTACGATAATTATTAATTTTGTTCACCACTGAGTTGCATCCCTTCCATCATAAAGTTATTATCTAAATATACTATTTAAAATAACCATTTATTGCAGACACATTTTAACCGCTGGAAATAGAAAACAAACAAACAACAAGAGAAAAACCGAAACGAGACACGAAACAAAGAAAGGGAATTCTTCTCGTACTTACCTTTACTTGACTTTCTGACATCCCCAATGCGTATGCTAGACGGGCTCTCTCGGGGCCGGCTAAGTATTTGGTTTGTTCAAACGTTTTCTCCAGGGCAAAAATCTGCTGCCCGGAAAATGTCGGCCGCGTATGCTTCCTCTTTCCGTCTTTGTCTACAACCATGTTCCCTTGTGAAACTGCAAGACAATACAAAAGTAGGTTAATGCAAAGACGGGCCCGGGAGACGTTTATACATACTGCTAGCATTCGTTTACTGGTTGCAGGTCTGAACTTCCTTGGTGCCAACCCTCCCGCACAGATTCCGCAAAATGGCCTCCACGGGAAGGTGACAGGCTCTTCTACACGGAAGATTTATGCGAGCCATTTCGAAACAGGGAGTTCTGTGATGTCTCATAAGCGCAATCTTTTTTTTTTTTTTTACTTTTACAACTAACTAATTTCAAATGCATTATTTGATAAGTCGTGCAACTACAGCGGTAAGATTGGTAAAATGCGTTCACTGTTAAACTTGGGAGAGTCTTTCGGAACCGGAGCAGCGAGCGAACGGTTGGACCGTTTCAGAGAAACCTAAGCGCGCTGCAAGGCGAGTGGTCCAAAAGGGTTAAAGGTTTCATCGGTTGCTTTCTGATCACCACTCGTCCCTCCCCGACCGCCGCATAATGCTGAAGATTCATGATGTCGAGTACGGTGCTGACCAAGAGAAGACAACTCATTTAGCAAATGATTATTACTTGTAATTTAATTTACATATTTTACATTATTATTATTATTTATTATTATTATATTATTATTATTATTATTATTATTATTATTATTATTATTATTATTATTATTATTATTATTATTATTATTATTATTATGTTGTTGTTGTTGTTGTTGTTGTTGTTTTTGTTGTTGTTGTTGTTGTTGTTGTTGTTGTTGTTTAATTTTACTATTATTATCGTCAGCAAGGAAGAGTGTATCGGAACTTTTCGGCAGCGCAGGGTAACGTGCTGAGAGGCACGGCCGTTATTAGCTGCTCCTTCAAGCATCCGGTGTAAGTGCGCAGAAATCGTTTTCCGTGTCGACTGTAAGTAATTAGCACTCAACCTTCTGTCAGCCATACGCTGATGGCTTCTCCGTGCGGTTGTTTTCGTTTACCGTCCAGATCGATCGCCAACTTGCAGGTCTCTTTTCTCCCCCCCTCCTACATTGAGGAGAAGACGAAACTGTTGGGTGTGCAGAGAAATGAACGCTGATGAGCGGGTGGGTGGGGTGGGACCCATTAAAAAAAAAAAAGAAGATAAAAATTTTTAAATATAATTAAAGCTTAAAACTCTCAGTGGCACAAAGAGGAACGAAATAAAATGGTAGATGAAAAGGAAGGGAATCGGGCATTGCGCGAGCGATTTATTAAAAAAGAATTTCTTCTTTTCATTCAACAATGCCCCTTCATAGAACCGCACTTCTTCAAAGTGATTAAATATGACAGAAATATATTTGCAGGTCCTTTTTTTTAAATTAAAAAAAATCTTTTAAGTATATATATGTATGTGTGTGTATTCATTCGTTTTTATTTTATAAACGAATAACTGGCGCCGCTTTTTAAAATCTATAAATTACTGACTTCAAACAAAAAGAGCTCTATGTACGTCACGTGACTGTTGCCGTTATTATGTTGTTTTTACCCCACCAAATATATTTTAAATATCGCACGAACAAGTGACTGCATTAAAAAGTTCTGCCTGCAGTTTATCTATTTATCACCTGTTGTTTGCTTTTTTCCTCTTTCTCTTTCTTTTCAAAGCAGACAGATCACGTGACGTACAAAAAACAGACGCCATTGTGCAGCGATTCTCTCACGACGATCCCTCGGTTTTCTTACGCCCGCAATAAAAGCTGACTCCGAGCATAAAATGAACCGCGTGATTTATAAGGATTTAAAACAAACATTTATTTAATCCTGGTACCCCCTTTTTTTACATCTACTTTTAATGCTTTAATTTGTTTGTTTTGTATAAGAATCTTCTTGAGAAGTTTTAATTATAATCCATCACTAATCTTCTAATGTTTTCACACGGTATGTTGTTTTAGATGTCGGCGATAAGTCCGTATCCAACAACCGGAACATTTCTGAAACAGAAAACCCTACCGAAATATTGTAGGGGCTTCGTTCTAAATCTTTATTCAGCTGCTCGTTGCATAGGTCACAACTACAATCTTTTAAAAATCTAAGTAGGTATCAAACTATAAGTAAAATGTCCTGTATTAAAAAAAACACAACAGCATTTTACAATCGTCAAAAGGATTTCTTTCAATAGGTAAACACGTGAGTCACTGATAAATGACAAGATCGAAATTATACGAGTTAATTTCCCCATGGACGTATGTAGAAACGTAAAGATGCGAGACTGTAATAGGCAAGTAATGATAAAACTCAGGTAATACAGTCTTATCCAACCTGAACAACTTGCTACGCTTGCTCTCCCGTACTGAAGAACTACTACTCCCTTGTGCATGTAAAATGACAGTAATTTACTTTTTCTGCCCTATTCGTGTTTATGCCATAGCTCACTAGACATTTTTTTTGCATTGTTTCATGTTTCCAAAAATGTTATATAGACTACGCTTTCATCGGGAGATGCTGCCCTTCCATCTGTAGCTAGTATCACGGACATACGTGAAGATGCGAATCGCGGCCTCTTTTTTTCCTAATCCCATTTTTCATTCGATTGCTTTTTCGGATGTCTGCTGCCAGATGGCGCGAGGCCGTCAAAAAAATCCCTCTTTCGTTGGTTGCATGCATCTCTTGCTAAAAGCAGACTCTATGCAATCCGGATGAGGCAGCTGAAATGATCCATTTGCCGTGGGTTATCTCGAGGAGATCTTTAACGACCGGTCAGTGGTTTCGTCACGCTTCGCTGGATTATTTTACCCGCGTGACGTCTCACTGAAACTTTCAAATCTCTCCATCCTCCGTGCGGAAGTGCTTGTTCTATTGGCTCTCAAAGCTTCCGGTGTCGCACCGCGCCTTTCCCGTCCGGCCAGTGTTCCGGATTCTCTGCTAAGACTTCACGATAGAAGCCATATGACGGGAGGATTAAAAATTACACAAAGCTTCCAGCTGACGCGCAAGTAATCGATTCCAAAAAAAACTTATATAAAACAATAAAAAGTTTTATATTTGTTTGAAATTCTTTGAAATAGCCATTGTTATTTAAGGACAGACAACACCAACAGCAAACAAACATGATCATCGATTAGTAGCATCAGTGGAGACAACGGCAGCAACGATAGAAAGAAGAGCAACCAGGAAAACGATGTCAAGTAACCGATACAAACAAAACAACATAGAGAAAACAGGTGAACAGAGCAGTAAAAGCGAAGACGAGTACGACACCTGCGGTCCTTCACCTGGCCGAACAAACCTCTGTTACGGCCATTCATTATGAAAAGGACGGGTTTCTTCTCGATTAAATGTTCGTGTTATCAAAACCTGATTTCCTCACCAGTGTATTGAGCACATATAAAAAAAACCACTTCTATTCCTCGCATTTTTTTTTCGTACTTGCTGCTTATTTCATAACCAGGTTTTCTTGACTTTATAAAAAAGTTTGACCAAACGTTGGCAAATATTATCAAAGACCATCTTTACCAGCCAGTGCAAGTAAATGATTCTAAGGGTGAACTTTACTTACCCTTAATGAGTCAGTCACTAAATACTTAATAGTACTCACTGACCGTTATACGATATATATATATTATTTATGTATTTATAACAACACAACATTTAATATAATATTTATGGATCCTACATACCTAATTAGAATATTTATTTTCTATTGCTTCTATTAATTCTAAGTATGAAAGATCACATAAACATATAAACTTCAGAAAATCGTTGCACTTTAAAGAGAGAATTTTGAATATTGCTATCAACTGATTCTCGTATACGAGATCTCTTTCACCTTTTCACTATCTTTTGCATATGCGAGATATTTATCTTTAAGAAGAATTTATTTGGTAAATTCGAGAGGAGAGAGACCGAGAGAGAGGAGGGGAGAGAGACGAGCGAGAGGAGAGAGACGAGAGAGAGAGAGAAGAGAGATTGAGAGAGGAGAGAGAGGAGAGAGGGAGAGAGGAGAGCAGAGAGAGAGAGAGAGAGAGCGAGAGAGAGAGAGAGGAGAGAGAGAGACGAGAGAGAGAGAGAGAGAGAGAGAGAGAGAGAGAGAGAGAGGAGAGAGAGAATGAGAGAGAGAGATGCGAGAGAGAGAGAGAGTATGGAGAGATGGAGAGAGAGTGAGGGAGGGAGAGAGGAGAGTAGAGAGAGAGATGGAGATGGAGATGAGAGAGATAAGAGAGAGAGATGGAGCGAGAGAGTGAGAGAGAGTGAGAGAGAGAGCGAGAGAGAGAGATGAGAGAGGGAGAGAGAGAGAGCGAGAGAGTGCGAGAGAGCGAGAGAGATTCTTTTGTTGCTGATTAATATGAAATGGCAGAAAGTGTATGCAGCTTCCGCGGATATGTTGAGCGTTTTTTCATGTACACTCATGGCTAAAAGTTTTGCACCACCACAAAATTTAACTAAATCTATCTTCAAAATCTATGCTAACTATGTCTTGGCGCTGTACCCCCCGACTACTTCTAAATGTCTGCTTTTGAACACTTCTGATGGAATCAGACTCGGCAGGATTTATAAGCTCTTGGATTTCGAATTGTCAAAATTCTCAATTTTGTACGTGAAAAACAACGAAGCGGTACGAATTTCATTATGCTATCGTGAAACTATCATCAAACTAGGTAGGTTTAATTGTACTTTCTCAAGAAAAATTAGAATTCTAAAGCGACCTGGCTTAAATAAAAGAAAAGGTTCTCCATAATCGTACCCGGCCTGGTTTTATTTGGCCACCCTGCAAAAGAAGAAAAAAATAGGGGAGCATAACAAACAGTCAGAAAAGCGATAAATAAATACTTGAAATTAAATCTCTCAAGTGGTTCTTAGGTATGGAAGATTTACGTTTTGGGAGAACAAGAACAAGCAATGAATATTTCCCGATTTCTGGCCGTATACCCTGACTGATACAGTTACGGCCCCTTATAACTACTTCTCTTCCGGTTTTGAAAAGAAACACACACTGGTGGTAAACGGTAAGCCCTGATATCGCTAAGAGGCACTAAAAATCTGCGATACAACATTCTTATCTGTTTCCGGTAGGTAATATTCGATTAGCTATTGTATACGATCCTCGAGCTTCTGTTTGCTTCATTAAGGCTTCCTGAACAGTTTGTCTGTTAGCAAACGTCTCTTTGCTAAATTCTGACTCGAGCGGTCTGGGTTAGTCGCTCTTTCCTGTTTTTTTTTTTTTTTTTTTAAATTGTTTGCTTGCATTGCAATTGGTCAGATGTCAGGGAATAATTCCTGGGCGATACACTTTAAAAGAAAATGAAACTGCGAAAGAAAGCGAGATAGAATGGTATGTCTGCGGAGGCTTAAGAAAGGAGGGGGTGGAAAACGACGGGTGGTTATGTCCCCCTTGTTGGCCTCCGAATGATGCAGCGTCTCCTGGCGGGTTTACCGAGATACGGTCGCCATTTGAATGTAAACAAGACCTCTGTGTAACTTAACCATCTGGCGTTTCGGGATCCACCTCGCGGTTAGTCAGTCGCCAATAAATAAAACCTGGCCATTATTCGCTGGAATCTTGGCAGCGTTGTCTGTACGGAACCTATCGGCAGATCGGAAGCGCAGGGATCCCGAGCCCCGCACGTGTTCCTTGGCTAGTTTTATTAAACGATTGGATACGGTAAGTCAAAATGGACTTATCCCTCTCCATATCTGCAAAGCATGTCGTCAGTTTCACCTCAGATTACGTACAGAGACAGTTCCTTCCGAGATACCCTACAATCCAAACCAAACTTTCAAATGGTTAAATATTATTACCGAATAATCGCATTTTTGCATACATTTCCAAGTATATTTAATTACCTACACTAAAGGAGAGAAAAAGAACACGTCTGGGTAAACATCAGTTCTATCTGTATCAGTGAATTCGATTACACCGACTCCGTAAATACGAGATTTATTTCCGTCTAGTTCTTGTGCTACAGCGCGAAAAATGACAAATTATTGCAATCGAAACCGTCCGCACGTGTGCAAGTAATATGTTAACATTAGTACTTCTGCACCAAAATAATGGTAGAAGAGCCCATATGGCCAGTTGTTACAAAACCAATAATTCATAATTAAACGAATAGATGAACTGTAATTGATGTTGTATGGTTTGACTTCCGATGACGTCGTTTATAGCTCATTTATACGTTTAATTAGGAATTAATGGCATTATAACAGCTTACCATTGTAGCAAACAATTCCAGAAGTCTGCCATATATTTCAGTAATATGGACTCCTTTATTCGTATTCAAACCTCAACAAAGCTTATTCGAACACAGTAAAACGGAACGGAATAGTGGTCGTTAATTATTTGTACTTTAACAGACTGAGCTAAAAGGACAAAAAACAACAACAACAAAAACAACAGATTATGGCATTTCCCCAACATCTGCTAGCTTTCGTATTTAATGCCATACAAGATGGCATTTTTGGATCCATGTGTCAAGGCTGACTTTTCGCCAACTTCGTAAGGAGACACGCAATAGCGGTGTAATAGATTTGCCATCTGCAGAATTAATTACAGCCCCATTCAAGAAATCTTTCCGCGGCTCCAGTTCTTCGCGCCTATAAAGAGCCGTTTTTGCTAAGATCTCTACCGAACTCCAATTATATTTATTTGTATATTCGATCAGCCAAAAAAACGCGACCATTTTAAATTTAAATATTGAAATTAAAATACAGACGATATCCCGATCTAGTTGAGAACCTCTGACAACTTCTAAAAGTTATCAATTTTTCTTGCGCTAACGTCTACGCGGTTAGCGGAAGACGTTTTAAAAAAAAGTTAGTAAAATATTGAAAATGGCCAGGGTATTTTTGTTGATGTTTTCCCTTTAAATCGTACCCGACGGCTTCGACAAGAACTGAAATCCAAAGTATTTAAACCGTGATTGCGCTATACGGAAAGTTGGTTGAGACAAGCGCCGTCCACGGGCGAGACAACCCTTACGAAGAAGAGTAGTGTCGTGTTTGCTCGCTAGGAAGCATTGCCACCAGTCATTCCCTACGAGAGAGAGCTCCGGCGCCTCCGACTTCGGCAATGGAAGAAGTCAAACTAGAACTCTTCGTTTCTAGATGTGGCCGGAAATCGCTGGCGTGGCGTGGAAATACCGCGACCGGAAATAGATCTATTACTGTTGAAGTCTGTCAAATATAAGAGATGAACTCCGCAGTGAATAAAAAGGTGAAATGAATAGAAAAATTCTTTTTAAGGGAACGTTCGCCTCTATAAAAGCGGAAGTAAACAACACCGATGTTTACGATTTGACTGTAAAAACTAAAATGAGCATAATGAAAATGTCCAAAAAAATAGATGAAAACTGCTGAGATTTTATAGTGAAAAAATCTACTGGTGTTAGGAAAACGTCATCTCTGAAATAATAGTCCACAGTATCGGTTACTTCCAATAAGGAATAAACGAAATTACATACGAAAAGAAAATTTCAAGGCAATATATTTAACCGAGCCATAAGGAGAATTACCTGTTTGACATTGTAAAGTATAGGTGATCGACAGACCTCCACTATTCTGTAGGGAAAAAAATGGCATATCAGGTAAGATAAAAGGCAGCGGGCTAAATCAGAAAATCATATAAGATTGGCATTATGGGTGATTCGCAATAATTAAAAGACGTCTGTATTCCTGAAAACTTACAAGTATAAATTCGGAGAATTACAGGATGTGACCGTTATGTTTTAGTGGCCTGGAGAATCCAATCAGGTTTCCTATGTTAAAAACACCGATGGCCTAGGTTTGGATTTCGGTAGAAATCCTGAAATTTTTAAAGGCAAACTTTAGTTCTCTATGGCAGAACTCAATCAAAGGTTTGAATGGTTCCTTACACCCCAAGTGGAATGCTCTACTAGAGTTATAATGCTTGGAAATCATGATGTGCTTTATTTGAAAGTCAGGACGTGTGTTCAAGCATCTATAGCTGTATGGATTATAAACATCCTTAGCCAAAAGCGAATTTTCATCAAACATAGTAATGTGAGACAAGTGAACTTCAGGAAAACTGCAGGTAACATTATCACTGTGAAAACATTTTGCCTTATTTGGGTTCTTTCTTAGAAATGACAAAATTATAATTTTACTATTTTAATTTCTTCTTATGTCGTGACTATGGATATCTGGATGGAGTCCGCGTAATCGCATCCGGCCCAGAGGTTTCATCTAGACGTCCAACTCACCACGTAAACATGATCTTTTCGGTTCGTTAGGGCTGACATTAAAGGTAAACCAAAATTGATCTCCCCCTTTTAGTAGCTAAGTCACGAAATGAGGCGATGTCACACTGAGTTACAATAAGACTTTTCTAAGTAAACATTACAGCGGTCAGCATCGTCATTCCAATACACTTTCTTTTATTTTTACAGTGTACATTATTCGTCCCCATCACCTTTGGGATGCGGAAAGAAGAGCATCTTCTTTGATGCCAAACTTTGGCGTAGATTAAGCGTGGAGGGCTGACAGGAAACTATCGGGAAAGTCGGACTGCGCTAAAGGGTTGATCATCAGTGCAGCATCTCTTGGTCAAGACAGTGACGACCGCTGGTCTCGTTCTTGGTATTTTTTTCTTACTGTAAGGAGCGCGAAATCTTCGAGCCCGTACTCGATCAAGAATTTTGACACCAGGGGACGCGAATGGTTAAAATCATTAGCTACGTCGGGGAGAGCGAGAGAGAGAGTTTGTAAAGGACAGCTCGCCCCAAAAATGCGAGAAGTTCGGGTCGCGTGGTTTAATAAGTTTAATAATTATACGTAGACGGTTTGCTTTAAATACGCGGGTTTCCTTGACAACAGAGCTGTCATTCCCTTTTGTCCGTCTCGCGCTTGGCAACCGGTAAGAATTGTGCAGTAGTAGTATAAAGTTCTTCTGTGGATGCGCTAAACGCAGGCTTCATATTTAAGAACCCCACGTGGGGGTGGACCAGCGCCAAATTGGCCGAGACATCGAGTAAACGAAAACAAACGTCTCAGAAATGATCCCATTAATTTCTCAGAATGGAAAGTCTTGCAACTATAGTTTGAAGGCGCCCACGTGGATCAGATCGGCGATACTCAAATTACAACACTGACTGGTCCTGCTCCTGTATCCAGTTTTATGTTTGCTTTACGATTTATCATTTAAGGAAAAGAATCTTCTGAAAAAAATGCCCTTGGCAGCAGAACTAATCAATTATATATATTTTTAGATGTATGAATTAATTTTCGTAATGAGTCTTTCTGATTTACTTAACAAATAGTATGAATGCACACAGTAAAATACTCATAGAAACTAGAATAAGACGAATAGAGAGAGACAAACTAAAGTTTTTCGTAACTATATTATTATATGGTCGGTGCGGTACCCCGCAGCTAGAACACTGGAAACCTAAGGTCGGGGGCGGGGCGGCTCGTGTTCGGATCCCGGTCAGGGATAATTCGATTTGGTGTACGTCTCCCTACCATGGTTTCTCCTCCCCCAAGCTGGCTTTTCTCCGGGACTCGATTTCTTTTCACATATCTAAAAACAATGTAGACGTTTCTCGGCCGACGAAACCAAGCATCTTCCAATCCGGATTAAGTCGCCTTGAAAAAGGGATCTTAGCTAATTTCGTGGAAGGGACTGTGGGGAAGAAAATAACACGTGGGGGGGTAGGTAGTTAGTTACCAGTGGCATCTTTAACTGTTGTGCTCCTAACTCATTTCTTTTCTAATAAAATGTCGATTCGAAAATCACTTACTATCTGTCGCTGTAGTCTAGACGCCCTGCAATTAAGGGACAGAATAAATACGAGACAACAGATAAATAAGCTGCCCTCAATAATTCCGAATAAGGACATTAATTTTCTTTTTTTTTTTGCGCATATAATCTATTTTTTTTTACGGGTTCCGGGCTTTAAGAAAAATCGAAATTTGTCAAAGGAAAATCGATGAGCCTGGCAACTGCTTTTCTTCGTAAGAAATATCAATATTTTTTTTATCAAAAGGACACAGTTTATACACTGGACTCAAAACCAGCACGATTCCATAAAGACTGCAGATATCTTCGGCATGTGTAAATAACCCGGTAATGTTCGCCGGAATCTGGTCAGATTTTACTTTTAGTAGCTGTTCAAAGAGAGAAATCGCTGTCATGCAGGCACAAGAGACGTCTTCCACCATCACTTGTTGGACTCGCATTCAGTGGATTCCATAAATGAAAGATAATCAAAATTCGTTCAGTTTATTCTAAAAAAAAACACCCCTTATAATCTGAATTTTAAAAATTTTATCTAAAAATTAATTAAGTTTAACTTATCTTTCACTGCCAAAATAGCATTATTAAATTATGAGGCGGCTGCGATAATCCGTTGAGAGCTCGATTTCAGGAACCTTCCACAGCTGGTCGCGTTGCTTTTCTCCGGGTACTCCACTTTCCCCCAGTATCTGTAAATGAAGATTCTAGCCTAATAGGAACTTGCGCTCGTGTAGCCCATTTAGTATGAATCCAGTAATCAAGATGGGGAGCCGAAATCCAGTAACCGGGGAAAGCGTAGAAGACAGGACAAAACAATATGACTGATAATAGAGAAGAGCCTTAACACACCGTACAGAAATACCAATATTGCTTCGGGTCAAGCAAATAACTAAAAGCGGGTGGTCAGGGTGCGTACAGATAAACCGTTGAGCGGTGTTACCCGTCGAAAAGATTTAGCCGTGCAGAGATGATGCCGACCCGACCAAGAATTATGTATATAGCAAAAGTCGAAAGAAGAAAAAGTACGCGTAGAGCTAATCACTGGTAGAATTTGTTCTGGCCTCGAAGAGTACAGACAAAGAAGCGCCTGTCATTTACTAAATCTGTCTCATCTCTCCTAGTTTACTGGTTTTCATATCGTACTTTGTCCAGCAGCCCTAGACGACGATGTTTCTGACAGCTTGCTTTTCCCTTCCTGCCAGTCCGAAGTTACCATTGTCGTGTTCTTGTAATGATGGACTGCCCTCTGCGGGCATCAGGCCAGGTTTTCATGCTTCCATTATTTTGGAAAATTTATGGATTCGAACGATAAATACAGTAATTTTGTTGGGGGGGATGGTTTATACAGAAGACAGAGCTTTACTAATAAAAAAAAAACCTTGGTAATAATTTTTTTTAAAAAAGAAAAAAAGGAGAAGGTAACTCCTCCGATATCCAGGTACCCGGATGTAAGAAAAACGAATTGGTCTTTCGTAATAATTTTCTTAAAAATATGATCCAATCTAGAAAATTGCACGCGGTATTTTAATTTAAAAAAAAAACCCTACCAGAAATTTAAAATCTAGTCAGTTTTTATCAGGTTTATTAAGATCTAGATAAAAACCACATTTACATCGGCCGAAGCTACTCCAACACTCTAACTTTCAGCGCGGCAGCCATGTCAGGATACCGCTCTAAAGTCACGTGAATGCGCGTCATATGACGTGAAATGAAGTAGTCAAAAGTCAGGCGGTACTCTAGAAGTGCAGCTGTTTGAGGAAGCATAAAAACTATTATAAAATGCAAAAACGTCCAAAAAATTAAAAGGTAGCTCAGAGACCCGCATCACAAAAACCAACATCTCTCCACTGTAGGCCAGCTGGCGCAATCAGTTCGCAGTGGTTGCAGCAAGAGACACGTGAGCTTACTAACAGAGTGGTAGATTCCGACGCCCATCGAAATGTCTGCATGGTCTGAAGGATGCCTTTGTGAAACAGTAGCGGTAGTCGCTTCCAGATGCAACTGTAACTCTTAGACTTCAGAGTGCAGATCTTCGTAATGGACACGTCTTTAGAATCATCTTCATCAAATTCGATTGGTTTGGACAAGAGAATACCGTCCCTTAACAAGGGATCTCAGTGGCAGCGGGTCCTGTTTATTAAGTGAGACCCTACACGCAGACTGGTAATATTTGTAGTAGGATTAGGATTAGATTTATTTTAGTAAAGTTTGATCAAATGCGGAATTTCGATTGACACATATCAGGATTCTTAAAATCTTAAGTACACGTGTTTCAAGCTTAAAATTCTGACTCAGTCAAGCACCCGCTAAGTAATCGCTATTGGTTTTCCTTGGAATATTTTCGTAAGATAATTGTACAACTGTGTTAAAAAACAGACACCGAATTTCTTGAAAATAATGTGTCACAGCCGTTTCGGCTGAAATAATAGCAAAGAGTAAAATCTGTGAATTGGTCCGCAATGAAGAGAGGTAGACTGTTAACTTAAATAGCGTTTTAAAAAAGAATTTAAATACCTAATAACAGGCAAACTGAACTGACTGATTGCCAGTCAGTTCTCCGTGTTCTACGTCTCGATTTTAGGCATTTAATTTTGTCTTTCCAACCGTTAAATCAGATGTTCAGTTTACCAAGCTTACGATTAGAATCATTCTTCTTTGTAGTTTCGTGTCCTTTAAAATAAGTTTTAAGGAGATTTTTGTTCAACCGGATATATATTTATTAGGTCGTTACAAAGGTTTTGTCGGTTTTTATGTTATGTTAGTTTGGGATTCGTGTTTTGCATGCTTGTGAAGGTGTAAGTAAATAAGTTATACATCATTTTGTAATCTGCTTTGGTAAACATTATGCAAAACCTACCTTTTTTAAAAATCATAAAACGGATATTTGTTTCATGGTTCTGAGTGGAGCATGGATAGAAACGTTTTTGTGCCATTTTGCTTCACGAGTTCAAACCAGGCCACAAAGCGAGCGAGGCGACTCGTGACATTAGGCCAGCACGGGGCGAGGAGACAGCAAATGAGTGCACAGTACAACGATGGCTTGCAAAGTTTCGATCAGGAGATGTGAGCCTCGAAGATAAGGAAGGTAGCGGACCTCCTTCCAGCTGTGATGACGACCGTTTCAAAGCCTCAGTGGAAGCTGATCCAAGAAACACAGTGCGAGAAATTGATGGAGAGCTTGACGTATGCACTGCAATTGTTTCCGGGTTTTCGACGCGATCGACAAGGTGAAAAGGCTTGACAGGTGGATGCCTCACGAGTTGAATGAACAACAAAATCATCGATTGGAGATCTGCTCTTTGCTTGTCATCAGAAACAATAAAGACCCATTTCTTGACCTAATCATTACGTGTGATGAAAAATAGATCCCCTACAACAATCGCAAACGATCAGCACATTCCAAAACCCAGCCTCTTCCCTAAAAAGGTCATGGTCACTGTCTGGTGGACTGCAACTGGTATCCTCTGCTATAACTTCTTCAACCTGGTGAAACCATCACAACTGAAAGATGCTCTGGTGAGTTAAACGTTGTTCATCAGAAATTCTCAGCCGGTATTGGTGAATCGAAGAGACCCAATCCTGATCCACGACAGTGCTCGTCCTTATGTTGCAATAGTGACTCTTCAGAAACTGAACACGTTGGGATGCCAAGTTCCCCCTCACCCAGCCTATTCACCAGACCTTTCTCCCACAGACTACCACCTTTTCAAACACTTCAACAGCTTCCTCCGTATGAAATCCTTCTCCAACCGAGCAGCCATTGAAACTGCCTTCCAACAGTTTATCAACTCCAGAATTCCAGATTTATTTTCAAAATGGTATAGATTCACTCGTAACTGGCTGGCAGAAGTGTATTGATTGTAACGTAACTTACTATGATTAATAAACTTCACGTTCAGCAAAAGTATGAAGTATCATTGTTGCGGTCAAAAAATCTCAAAACGTTTGTAACAACCTAATAACAGAATAAAGATCATGGATAAATGGCAAAAATAAAAATCCTTACGAATGAATTTGCTGTCTAATCTTCACTGCATTCACTTAACGGTAAACCTTTGCGGGAATGCCTTTTACAATGCATCCAAAGCATTTCTTACCTTTAGGAGATGCTGCTGTAAAAGAAATCTGAAAGGTTATAGCTGCTTCCTCTTAAGATAAAGCGAAATTGTTTCAGAATAATCGCAGTCAGTCTTATCCATTAGAAAGCACGTTTCGAAAAGTAGTCAGCTAGGTACTCTAATATCTATTGGCAAATTAACTATACACATTTTTAAAATCACGTGACTTGCTAACAGTTTAAATAAAGACAAGAGAAGGGGTCTTCAAAAGTCAGCAGGTTTGTTCGCTTTAAAAAAATTACAGGTTTATTAATAGGACTGTAGTTTTGTGCGTGGGCGTGCCGTATTTATTCATTTCTATAACATTTTTAAAAATTAATAAACGCTAACTGGTATAGGGACAATCGAGTCAGGCCGGGAGCACGTGATCACAAAAGCGCCGTCTCGTGCATTCACTCCCACATCAATCGACCCTTTCTCCACCATCTTCCTAACCTTTCGTCAGAGGAAAGGAAAAACTTCAGCAGCGAAGCAAAGTTTTAAACTAAAGGAAAATAATGATTTTCTGAGGATAATAAATGGTAGAAGAGATGAAGACAGCAATTTGAGAAAGTATTTCGACGAGGCGTAAAAAAAACACAGATAGTGGCATCGTCCTTACTACTTGGGGGAGAAAGACTCACTTAGACGGTACGCAAAACCTGTAGGGGTCTTGAGCCGCTAAACTCATGCGGGAAAACGGTGTTGAAGCAAAAAATAGGGGGAATCTGTGCATCTCGCGAAAAGCTACAATCATTTTAGAAGGAAAATGCCTTTCTGCTGCATAGAAAAAACATTTTCCGTGGAATTATACCCGTCAATAGACTTTTTGTTGTTGTTTTTGTATAAGTCAGTTTCATTCTTTAATCCGCATTTAAATGAACAATTTATAAGGTCTACGTTTTGCTAAGTCTGAAATTTAATCTATAATTTCTTTTAATTTTTATTAAATGAAAGTAGGACGACATAGCTTAGAAGACAGAATTGACATAAACTGCCGTGACCGAATCCTATAAAGTTTCCAGCTACCTATGATTTGGTTTCACTCCCAAAAAAAAAAAAATATATATATATATATACATATACACACAGATATTCTTATATTAATACTTCAGAGACGCAGCCTTCTTTGGGTTTCTGAGCTTCATCGACGTAGCAGTAAAAAATTAGTGACGTCAGAACCCATAAGCACAACTATGACGCACAAGGTATTTTGTTAGTTTCTTGAAAAGAGAGGTATAAGGCCGTCCGCCAGCAGTATGTTCACCTTACATGCTTGTTTGAGTTTCCCTGATATGCCACCGTCACCCTGAGAGTGTAAATTTAGAATTTTTTCAATGTTAATAATACGATTAATTACAACAAAAGTTAGTAATTTAGTCCATTTATCGAAAAATCTATAGAATATTTTAACTATTTATTGTTGTTGTAGTTTCGATGTATCAGGATGTGCTTATGAATAATCAGCCTGTATAAAAAGTAGTTGATTAGATGATCCATATTATAGGTGCATTGCGCTGCTTCCGAAGTAAAACTGAGGATTCGGTGACTTGACGAGTCGTATACCACTTTAGTTTATCAGTTGCAAAAAGGCAGGAAGCCATCATGGCTCTTAAAAGTGTTGAGGAAAAAGAAAAGGGGCCATCAACATGTGATTCTTAAAATGATTGATGCACTTGCTGCTATCTGGAGCCTTGCCGATATCTCATTCCCACCCATTTACCATTCTATTTTTTAAAAATTCTGATATCTAATCGTGCCTAAATCTTAGCTAATTTCTAACCGTAACCTCTGACACAAATTGGTAACTGCAGATAGCTGAAGAGGTTTGACTCCTGTCCACTCGCTCAAAATTCCTAATTACTTTTTAAAAACCTGTCTCTTAAACGTGTCCTCTGTAGTCTCTTCCTAAACATTTTCAGACGCAGACGTTGCAAAAATCTTTTCTAAAAAAAAAGCAACTTCCCTTTTCTTAGAATTTGTTTGACGTAGATACTTTTCGTGAGAGGAGGAAACATTTAAAATAAATTCAATAACATTTCTTTCCTAATAATTAACTTTAACCTTCATTAGCATATCCTCTCCTAAATCAGCTTTCGTGAAAACCTGTTTTTTTTAAATCTTTTAAATTTCTTTATATACATTGTTGTTTTTTTTGAAGATTTTGAGAAGTTTTTAAATAATTAACCCGGAGACCCTAATTTTCTCATACAGACTAAGCGCTTACAAATATAGTATTATGCACGTATTTAAATTTTCCTATTGAGCGTAATCCCTGAATAAGCCGATATCGAGATGGGTTGGGTTTACTGTCCAGCAAGGTCAGCGTACTATCAAGGCTTGTAAAGTAATCAACTAGATCTTATACTGAGTGCCGGGTTATCACTAAAAACAACAACAACAACAACTAACTACGAGTAACTCTGCAGAGGTTGCCTTAACAACAGGGTAGATCTCATTTTTTTTTGTCTTCTTAAGGATTTAGAAATGAAAAACTCCCATAATATTCGAGACATTGTCAGCAATGAGTTGAAGCATCTAACTCCGTTATTTGAAATCTCTTCACTTGTTGTACCAGACGAAATACAAAGTTTGCAGTTTAATTCGTTAATTTTCCTAAGTTGAATTTAGATATAGTTTCGCAGAGGTAAAGTCCACCAGAAAGTACTCACCTATTCGGTCGTTACAAAGGTTTTGTCAGTTTTTATATTATGTCATTTTGGGGTTCATTTTTTGCAGGCTTGTGAAGGTGTATGTAGATAAGTTATATATCGTTTTGTAACGTGAGCTTTGGTGTACATTATGCTAAACCTACCTTTTTAAAAATCATAAAATGGATATTTTTATCTGGGTTCTGAGTGAAGCATGGATAGAAAGGATTTCCGTGCCATTTTGCTTCACGAGTTCAAACCAGGCCACAAAGCGAGCCAGGCGACTCGTGGCATTAGGCCAGCATGGGGCGAGGACACAGCAAATGAGTGCACAGTACAATGATGGTTTGCAAAGTTTCGATCAGGAGATGTGAGCCTCGAAGATAAGGAACGTAGCGGACGTCCTTCCAGCTGTGATGACGACCGTTTAAAAGCCTCAGTTGAAGCCGATCCAAGAAAAACAGTGAGAGAAATTACTGGGGGGGGGGCTTGACGTAAGCACTGAAACAGTTTCCAGGCATCTTGACGCAATCGACAAGGTGAAAAGGCTTGACAGGTGGGTGCCTCACGAGTTGAATGAACAGCAAAAACATCGTCGATTAGAGATCTGCTTTTCGCTTGTCATAAGAACCAAAAATTATCCATTTCTTGACTGAATCGTACAGTGGCTCTACAGAGACAAGGCGCTTAACCACATTTCAAAATGCAGCCTCCACCCAAAGAAACTCATGGCCACTGTCTGGTGGACTGCAACTGGTGTCATCCGCTATAACTTCTTGCATCCTGGCGAAACCATCACAGATGAAAGGTAGTCGTGAATTAAATCTTGTTCATGATAAAGTCTCCCAACGACAGCCGGCATTGATGAATCGAAGAGGCCCAATCCCGATCCACGACAATGCTCGTCCTCATGTTGCAACAGTGACTCTTCAGAAACTGAACACGTTGGGGTACGAAGTTGTCCCTCACCCTGCCTATTCACCAGACCTTTCTCACACAGGCTACCACCTTTTGAAACCCCTCGACAGCTTCCTCTGTATGGAATCCTTTTCCAAACAAGCAGCAGTTAAAATTACCTTCCAACCCAGAAATCCAGATTTTTTCAAAATGGTATAAATGCGCTTGTAACTCGTTGGCAGAAGTGTGTTGATTGCAATGGAACTTATTCTGATTAATAAATTTCACGTTCAGCAACGATGTGAAGTCTCATTGCTGCGGTAAAAAAATCCAACAAAACCTTTGTAATAACCTAATAAACTGCATTCTTAAGAAGAGCATAGTATTTTAATATATCCATTATAAGCGGGAATACGAGAATTTATCCCATCTTTTTCATATTTCAAGGTGGAAAACCACCTAATTTAGCCAACAGGGCACTAAGTCACCAGTTGCTATGAATTGCAGGTACGTAATAAATAATTCCCAAATCTATTGTTCCAAGTTATAAATTACATTTTACCGAAAGACGAACAAAAACATTAATCTCATTAAATGAGAAAGCATCGTTTGTTTTCATAAAATTTATATGTATTCTTAAATTCTCTACAGTCGAAAGGGGTTAAGGAGATACCACATTAAAATCGCCATCTTTTTTTTTAGACTTTTCAATTTCGCAATAAATGTGTTTCTCCGGTGATTATTAAATATTTTTACAATTTGTTGAAAGTGCGCTAACATATTTCACTGATGTGTTAGCTAAATGCACATGGCAAGGCAACCTTCGAGAACCGATAGCACTGGTCAACACAATATTTTTGGCAGGAAAAGTGAGACTGGTTTCTGGGGTTTTCAAGGGCGCTGAATCCGAATCTGACATTTGTTTTTTCAAGTTGGCTCTAGTTTTGGAGATATCACAGGGGGGTCGTTCGTCTGAAATCACCCATTCGCGACCATAACTAAACGTACAAAAAACGGCTAAATAGTGCAAAAATGTCAGATATTGATTTTTATGATAATCCAAAACCACAAAGACAGTGTAAAATCTCAATCTAACAAGTTAAGTTAGATATAACATCATTTCATTTATTAATAAATGAACACTTTTCATATATTTCGAGAATATACAAAAATTTGCTAAAAATTTGCTGAATTTAATTCTCCAAGGGAAAAAAACATTTACATAATCAGTTATATATCAAATTAATGCAAAGCATTATTATACACTAGATTCTTAGTTACAATGAACACACAAAACAATATTTTATTCACAAAGTGAAATTGACGTTTATACGATTTTCGCTTGTGAGCAACTTTCGCAACTTTCGGCAGTCTCTCAAAAGGTTCCAGCAGTAGTCTGCCATCATGTGCTCATCCCATTTGCCTTTGATACCTCTCTTCCATTGTTTTGATGTCTTGATGGAATCTCTCTCCTTGCTCCTCACTGTAATCACCAAGATTACCAGGAAATCTGTCGAGGTGGCTAAACAAGAAATGAACTTTGATGCTCACATTTGCCCCTAGTTTTTCGTATGCAGTAAGCATCTTACGGACCAATTGCTTGTAATTGTCAGCTTTGTGATTTCCCAAAAAGTTTGTCACTACATCTGTGAAGGACACCCAAGCATTTAACTCAACCATGTTCATATGATTAGTGAAGTCAGAATCCCTCATGAGCGTTCGAATCTGAGGTCCATCGAAGATGCCACCTTTAGCTTTTTCGATGGAAAGACCTGGAAATTGCCTGCATATGTACTTGAAGCAATCCCCATCTTTGTTCAACGCCTTAACAAACTGCTTCATGAGCCCTAGTTTTATGTGCAAACTGTTTTAAAAAACACTACATACATAATAATTATTATGTATTTTCTGATATTATTGAATCATTATAATGATTATAATCATTATAATGATTCAATAATATCAGAAAATTATTATTTACTGCTTCTATATTGAAGTATTTCAGGGAGAATTTTAGCAGTTTAGGCTTATTTGAGGCTATCAATATCTTCTAAACTAGAGCCAATCAGACAAAACCAATGTTATATTCGTAATCAGCGACCTTCAAAACCCCAGAAAACACTCCTAGATGGTCTGCCAAAGAAAAAAAATAAAAATTTGTTGACCAGTGTAGTTTATATTCCTCGAATTAAATTATCGATTCTCCGAAGTTTATTAAATAGCAATATTTTTCATATATTTTGAAAACGCGAAAAAATCGGTCGTAAATCCGAGTTAATGGAGTTCGCTTTTCAAATTTTCTATGTGTAATCGTTAATAATGGCGATAATTTCATAATTCGACGGTTTTTGTATTGGTTTTCTTAATGGTCTATTTATCATTTCTCCTCGCGGACATCTAACGACTCGTGCGAGCCGCAGACGATTTCGAGAAAGTTGCTGGCCGCGGGGAAAAGCGATGTTAATGTATGGTTTTATCTTCCATTACAACGCACTTACCACGACATTTTATAATTAGACGCCCGTCAAGCACGCGGCTTACAGCTTTAAGAGCGGTTAAAGAACGCAGCCAGTTCTCCTTCCCAGCCATAAAATCAATCAGTTCTTTTCCGAAGAGTAAAAAAAGAACAAAAAGATAGAATAGATCTAAAACAAAAACAAACAAACGTAGTTGAAATTTCTAAATTGTTTTTAAAACGTCTTTTTTAGACTTTAAAAATCATTTATTCGGTTATGCAAAAACGATTTTTACAGACGTAATTTTAATAAAATTTAGATCAAAAACAGGAGCCAAAAAATAAAAATAAGTAGAAAATAATCAAGTGTGTGAAATGGCGACAACTCCAAGACCAACCGTTTAATTCCATTTCTACTAAATTATATCTCGCTTTCTCCGGGTACAATAAAACTGATCGTTTATATTATTATACATCAATTTCTACCCTTTCAAATTAGTAGTAAATATTCACGTAAATAACCGCTATCGACTGATCATTTATAAGTATTCTAGATTTAATGCAATATTATTCATTTATTTGTATAATTCCTTTTAGATACTAAATATTTGCCTTTTTCCAAGACATTTTATTAGAAATTGGAATATTAATGTATTAGTTGCTAGCCAAACCATTTGTCTCTATATGAAATTCAATAATTAATTTTTACGATCTTCTATAAACTTTTCCGCTTTTTCCATAGTCACGTGGTATTGAAGCTTATTTCCAGTGTCTCAAAGGTAAAAAAGAAAATTAAAGAGAAGAGAATTGCGTCCAAAAGAGTTAACATAATTTTTCGCTTAAAAAACAATCTAAAATCGTCTATGAAAGATACATTAGTTTATTTTTTCCATGAAATGGCAGTTTTTATAGCATTTTTTCACAAGCAAACAGAAATATTAGGGCAACTAGTAATGCACGTGGTACAGTACACTAATTTATTACAGCTTTAAACGATAGTCTGAACGTGGATGGTAACAGTTCTATTCTTTGACCAACATTTGACTTTAAGTCCAAAATCAGTCAAATCATTCAAAGAGTTACCGTTAATCAACGCGGCATGAGAAGGTCAACAAAAACGTTATTGCTGCAATAGCATTTCAGTGTCCGTGTATTACGTTAATATTAACACTATCTTTACTTCATTACAAATTTGAATTTACAACAGTTAAAAGCATTGTTAGTAGGCGCTACGTTAGACTGTTGACCTACTACAGGTGAAGGAAGGCCTGAGTTCGAACCCAGATCGGCTCGGCGGTACCTTCTTAGCTTTTTTCTTTTTCTTCAATAACTCTACTTCCTAATGAGTTTTCTCCGGGCCACTCCGACTGCCTCCGCATCTGAATTTTAGTAGAGACTTCCTGCAGTAGGCGGGCGGCTGACTCCTACGCACTGTTCTCCTCCGCTTGATTCAAGAAACTGACACCAGGGGTTTGGTTTCTCCTAATGGGTGGGTGGATGTTTTATGCGTCGACTATGACACACGGGTTCGAAGATACAAGACTGTAACCAGAAGGAAACAAAAAAAAAAAATCCCAAAATTTGAAGATATTTCCTGAAACCAACAATTGAACTCCTTTGTCAGAGTTCAGGAAGAGTGATGTAGTTGTTATACTGTAAGCACATCTTGGTAAGCACGCACGTGGTTATGTAGTTCAATGCTAGCAGGTTCTTTGTATACTGACGTACACAAGCCTATCCGACTATAAAAAAAGAACAGGTGAAAGATAACAGTCATCGAACTCACATCACCTGCACAACAAGCCAGGGAACTGCGAGCCCAGCTACTCTGCTGCATGAATAATTCTATTATCCTAGGGGGCGTGCAAACAAAACCCGGAAGCCGGATACGATTATGACGGGTCTGTTTCAGCGGCATTTAATTTGAACAACGTCCATTATATTTATTTTAGCTAACCTTCTGTATTCGCAGGCTCGCACATGTTTTATCCCCCTTCTGCTAATCGATACCGCCACAAAAGGAATCTCCCAACAATTTTCTACGTTCTGAACCTATTGTTCCTTTGCCACGGATCGAAGTCGTCAGTTTAAGATCCACGCACAAATACCTCCGCCAGATAAAGTTTCGCAAATGACTAATGAAATGACTGGTAGCAAAATTAATCAGTTTATTAAATAGCATTTACACTGCAACCGGGACATTCTCCGTAATCGCTGCCGTCGCGGTCTCGGTTTATTTTCAATAAATCCTGCTATGCAGACTGAGGCCTAATCTCTTTGCTTTCTGGTCACTTTTGGCCCGAGACGTTGTGAGAGAGAGAGAGGGGGGGGAACCCCCCCCCACCGAGATTCTACCTTTGTCAGTAAGTAATTGACACTTGTGCGAAAAAAAAGACATAACCCCACCAGTCAGCATAAGTTCGGTGCCATCTCTCTCTCGTCCTGAATAAAGCCAACATCTTTCTTTTAAGATTTATTATCCCAACGTACGTAGAAATATTATTTTACGAACATAATAATTGTGTACAGTAGGAATAGCTCGGGCAGTGACTCGCAATATCTACAGTGTCCTCCCATAGAAGTGGGCACCCTGCTGTTATCACAGTTCGTTAATTTGCTCCCGAAAAGCGATAGAAGAAAATTTTCTTTAAAATCTTGGCCGAGCCGATTTTTTGCATCAATAGTTTCAATTTTTTTTAAAATATAACTACCAATTTTTCATTTTTTAAAAGCATTCTGTTGGTTTTTTTAAATACTTTAATCTACATATTCCTATTTCGGTAAATTTTTCTTCATGGATACATTTAGTGCATGTGCGTAGGGTACTTCCGGCCTCGATTTCATTTACGCCGTTGCTATGCTCACGCTTTGAACATTACAATAACGAAACAATATTAACAGCTGAACTTTCCTTCGCGGTCGCTGACGTCATCGCCATTTAATATATTTTCTCGCTGTTCGTCCATCATAGTTCATATCTAAATATACTATTCAAAAAATAACCGACGCGTGTTTAGCGCTTCGTCCGTTGTTATATCGGCTCGGTCTCCCTTGTTTCGTAATGGCTGAGTTAAAAATCCGTTTTCAAATTTGCATTTATTAATGTTCTTTAAATGTTCCGGATTTTTGTCGCTTTTATTACGCACGTTCTAAAAATACACTTAAGATTTAAAAACGGCTTTGGCTTGGTTCGCATCTCTTTCACGACATCAAAGCCATACACTCATTCAGGCAAATCACTACATCGCTTGTATTATGGAATTTCGAAGCAGAAATTGATCTCCCCATGTCGTGAAGTCCGCTTTGCTGTGGATGCACTACAAGGTCTTTACTTTGTGTCTCTCCTACAGGTGAGTCTCGGTGACTGTCCGATTATACCGCAGTCCGTGCATTTCCTTTCTTTCCTCGCCGTTACTGGGTGTTTATTATTAATTGTTAAGGTCAAGTGGCTGCAATATTCAAAATGGTTTACAGGCAGCTTATTCTAAATTGCGCATCATGCTAATGATGTACAGAACACCCAAAGGTTTACCGTCTGGAACCTGTTAATGGAAACAGATGATTTGAAGCGAAACCTTTAAAGAATAAAGCCCATTTAAGGAAAGAGGCAGAGGAAAACTGATGGTAGAGAAGAGTTCGAACGTGAAATTTTGTCCAAAAGTAAGCAAATAAAGATATGAAAATTGCATTAATTTAAACAGAGGATAATTTTTGCTGAGATGCGCATTCTATACATACATACTCACACATACATCGTCACATTGCCTGTTTTTGTATACATATTTTAAATAAGCAACAAAAAAAAAGTATATTCACGCTATCAAAATAACTTGTAGTTAATATTGTTTTCTTAAAAATGCTTTCTTTCTTTCTTTGTTTCATGTTAACATATTCATCATAGGGTATCATATATACCGGTAAAACAAATAGAAAATGGTACAATGGAACATTATTCTCAGAAGACTAAATTAACTCCAGTTTATGATCGTCTTTGCGAACAATGTACCCCACACAAAAAGGTCTAACCAGTTACCTCCCCTTACGTTTGGACGCCTTAGTTTTCGCATAAAAACTAACAACTTACCTTCAGGGCATCGCTTGTCTTTGAGCTACATTCTTATTTTTGTAATAAATGTGACGTAGGCAAAGCCAAAAGAATCTAGAAATTGCAATTAAAATGATTTTTTTTACCTTTTTTTTTGAAGAAAAAGACTTCACAAAACTCTTCACCGTGTTATTTTGGCATTTTTGTTTTAATTAATGCGCTTTTATTTCTCTTATTTATTAGAAATCTTGTTTTTTTATATATTTAACTCTCCCCGGAAGCCATACTTGGGTTTCTCCAAAAAATGCTTCATATATGGTAGATAGTTTACCAGTCCATCACATCCACATAATTGATAGGAAAGAAATAAACTTGCGACAAAAAGTATTGCTAAAACTCTATGTTCACACAAATGTCTGTTTTCTTTTTATAAAGTCCTCCTTTTCAGCTTTAATTGGGAAGCCGCAGTTACAGCTGCCATAGTATATATACTTATCAAACTCGGTGGTTGTGATGTCTTTTCTAAGCGCAAAACCCTCGCGATCGAGCACAGTTAGCTCCCTTTAGAAATGGCAGATCACCTCGACAGTTCCAAACGAAAGATCAGATTCACCGTCAATCTCGATCCTCTTCAAGACCCGTACGTTCGGTGGGAGGCTGGGAAGGAGGAGTTCTAACAGAAAACTAAGGGATGTCGTAGAGATCCCGTGCCACGTGATCGTAAAAGTTCGGGACGGGCGCTTGCAAACTCCCCGTTTAGTTTAAGAAAAATTTGTTTCAGTCGACTATTTCGCGATATTAAAGCGATGCTAAAAGTTCGAGAAGTAGCACTTTAATATATAACTAAAAGCTATGCCATCCGATCTTTTAAACGCGCCCAAAGTATAATTTCCTTAACGATACTGACATTGAAAAATGTTACACCAATTTTTTTTTCTTTTTTTTTTTTATTTTTAATTCACGGAAAAGACTAAATCTGTTTTCACTAATATAACATATTACTCCTTTAATGGCCTTCTGGAGCCATTTCCTCGTAACTGATGATTATATGGTCGATCAGACCATTTCCTTTTATCCACCGCTGCGCGAATTATAAATAAACTAATGAACATTACCTGTCCTTGTTAAACCGAGCAGAAGCTTTCTTTGCGTAAATCAATATCCAGGTGTAATAGTCGAGTGACAGGTAATAAAAAAAAGAACAAAATTGTTTTTTTTTTTTTTAATATGCACACACATGTTCTGAATGATTCAGCAGGAAACTCCTAACTAATAATTACTTCGGTGAATACATTCATAAAGGTATATAAAGGATTATCTAGCAAAACGGATACAAAAGTGGTGGTAGAGCTACATACTCATCTCGGGTTAATGGCTATTCGCAATCCGTGAGGATAAATAAAAGATATTTATTGATGCGATTCTTGAATTGGTTTACACTGATACGATCGACAACTGCCGTTTGTAGTTTAGTCAATCTTACGTATAATTCCGACGCTAAACGTGCATTTTCTAATATCACCTGTTCCAGGTGTATTAATCAGCCGGTCTGTTTGTTTTTGTTCTCTCTAACCGCGCGGTTATAATGTTCCGCAGTTTCATTTCTGTCTGAGTCTTTGTTACGACTGTAATTAGGTACACACACGCACACACAAGAGGCGTTCTGCTGTCTTCACGGAGGTCAGTCGCACCAAAAGCGACGAGCCATAATTAATTCCAGGAGGACTAATCGAACGGACTACTCACACTAAATACAGTGTGGATCCCTCCCTCCCTGTTCGATCGCCCGGACAGCTCCGCTACTTCGCAGCGTCAGGCGTCACAAGGACCGTTGCGAGTGAAGTCTGCGATAAAGGTGATGCCGGAACAACGCCAAAAAGCGGGGGGGGGGGCTTAGAGCCCTAAAACATTCGCATGCGACTGCCGGACGAGTATCGAGAGACTAGCATGAGCTGTTCAATCTGAAACGGGCGTCTTTGTGCTTCAACAGTGGAAAGTATAAAGCCAAAGACGGCGAACCGACCAGACGCATCGAGGTTTCCGCCAGGGGTCAGCATTCGTGAGAACCAAACCGAGGTTTTGTCCAAAACGGGGTTTTTTCTTCTTCTGAAGCTCATTACTTTCGGCGCGTTTTACTAAAATGGTTTAGGAGAATTTTCTGGAGCCAACGGAATTTTTAAAGTTTAGTCGCTGTGATAAATCATTTAAAAAAAAAAAAAAAGTATTCTGAAAGGTTATAAAATTAATTGAGTTAAGATTTTGTTTCCTTCGTGGGAAATTGTTTCCCTTTTTCCTCGATGCTGGTGTAGACTATTTCAGCCGTGACAGCCGTTAGTCCCATCTGTATTTTTAATGTTATTCAGCATTACTGCCTTTGGAACTTTTGCAAGTCTTTTAAAATGCCGTACAGAAAATTCAAAACTGACTTTTCTCTGGCAGTTGGATAAATAAATAAATAATGTATGTATGTATGTATGTATGTCACGTAACACAAGATACATTGGTATAAACGTCACTCAGGTGCCCCCAGATAGCGATCACTAGCCTAGCTACCATCAGATTTCGCGGATTCCCAGATTATTTTGTTCACTAACAACAACAACAACAAAGATAATAATAATAATAATAATATAATAATAATAATAATAATAATAATAATAATAATAATAATAATAATAATAATAATAATAATAGAAAAGTATTTTAAAAAGCAGCAATAAATAAATAAATTAAAAGAATACATACAAAATAAAATGGCTATGAAATAATATATTTTTTTTTAAAAAAGTATATATATTATTTTAGAGGAATTCTTCGCCAAATCTATTCAAAATATAACTTCTCGTCCACCCCGAGAGCGAACTCGCAGTTTGTGCCCAGACAGTCATAATCTAATATAGCAGATTTTCCTCAACACGTGTCGCCACCTATCGTTGGGAGCTGAAGCACGCACGGAACGGGACCCTGTTCCTCTTCATCTGTTTTGTTGTTGTTGTTTTTTTTCCCCCACAATTATTACTGCTCAGAAAGAAGATCGATTTTCAAGTTCATTAGTCCGTTTTGTGAACGTGTGTGGCAGGGAATATAATAACTGGAGGGATGCGGCGAACCAGATGAAAATATCACGCAACAAAATCCGGCGAAACTCGGTATGAGATTTCTCCCGGTCATGTGACGTCCGGTGTTAGTCGCGGTCACCCTGCCCTACATGGCTCGTAGTCGACAGTTTCAGCACAAAAAAAAGAAGAAGAAGAAAAAAACCCTAAGCCGCTCCTCCAGAAGAATGGCCGCCCGAAGCAGCCGTAAAGAGAGAATGATTTTGCCGATCGCGGTATGTGACATCTCATAGCCATGATTTAGGAATCAGGGATGGCTGCTGACCCCATCGTCATGTGCTCTCACTCGGTTTGGAATAACAACGCGACAAACAAAAAAAGTAGCGAGTTATCTCCCTTTAGCACAAACCAGCTCTCTTGACTTCACAAAGACTGATAACGAAACTGGTTCTTATCACTTCGCTAGTACATTTGTTGTTAATAAAAACCCCAAATTGTGTACTAATTAACTATTTATTTTCTATATAAAGAGTAAGTATTAGCTTCACATTTCCATGAATGAGGAGAAATAAATTAGTGCTAGCAATTACAAAATATACATTGATATTTCTTTAATCCGGGGCCGTAAACAGACATTAATGGCCTTAGACCGCTCGCGATGGTTTTTCTAACATTTTGGGGAAAAAAGGGCCAGTGATTTTAAGACGCAGCAGTGCAAGCCAGAATAGGACAATTAAGGAATTTCAAATTTATTTGTTCATTTATCTTATTATAAATCGTTCTGATTTATATCAGTGCCAAAAAGATTATTTTCAATAACAGAGCATTTATCAACCGAATGATTTTTTTTTTAACATAATTTACAGTCTCGAAAAGCCTCCAGAGAGAGAGAGAGAGAGAGAGAGAGAGAGAGAGAGAGGAGAGAGAGAGAGAGAGAGAGAGAGAGAGGAGGAGAGAGGAGCGAGAGAGAGAGAGAGAGATGACGTCAGTACAGAGAGAGATGAGACGTCAGTACAGAGAGAGAGATGAGGACGTCAGTACAGAGAGAGATGACGTCAGTACAGAGAGAGATGAGACGTCAGTACAGAGAGAGAGGCAATTTAAAGAGAAAAACAACCGATTATTCTAGGAGATGACGGTAGTTTTTAAGTTGAAAAGAAGCAGACCACAGAAAACTGCCAAGTGACTTAGAACCGTGTCAGTTAATGAAATAACATTACCACCATCTATGATCCAAGCTATGCTACGGAAATAGGGTAAAATTGTGATACGTATGGTTACAAGAAAATCGTACTTGGTGTAACAGTGGCAGCTTTAGCTCACCGTTCGAACCAGATATCTGAGCAAATCAGCAAAATGTGAATTTTATTATTTGTAATCTGTCAACTCATGCGCGAAATCTCTCTCTCTTTCTCTCTCTCTCTCTCTCTCTCTCTCTCTCTCTCTCTCTGTAAATAATACTTCTAAAAAGGTTTAATTTGATATTGAGTCAAAGTCAACCGGAGTCATTTACAAACAATAAAATGTCACGTGAATATCGACATTATTTCCCCAACGCTGTGTGTAAAATTAAGTCACAATGACGCTTTTATTTATAAGTCATTTACCGGATAATGTTTAGATTATTGGTTTAAAAATAATAATGAAAATCAAATAAACGTAAATTTACATATTATTCTCATATCGTTATTTAAGTCATAAATTATATATATATTAACTTTTTAATTAATGCTATTCATTGACACTGCTAGAGAACATGTTACGTTTAATTTATGAATAAATGAAAATAAGGAAAGAGATTCTAATTATTTCTCTAAAATATATGGAAAACCATTTATTTTATTTTTTAAAAATACATTTACTGGCTAGTGACGGTTAGCCAAATCAATAAATTGGTAAAATAAATCAAAAGTATTCATATAGTAGTTTCGCCTTTAACGACAACCGTACGGGTTAGGGTTAACGACATCCTACTCTTCCAGTTCTTGTCGCCTGTTCTCGGAGGGAGCAAATTTTAAAAGGTGTTCGTGTTATTAAATCTCCAGAAATCTTCGCTGTATTTAGCGTTTAACGATTTTTGTCACAGTCCTTAATCTTTTGTCGAGTTCTTCCAGTGCAAAAAAACAAATAAAAAATCCCGACTTGAGCAAACAGGTATTTATTTACCTGGCGTTCTCCGGGTTTATCCAGTGATTTGATTCCGTCGAGCGTTCTGATTGGTCGGTTTATTCCCAGTGACTGATTCCGTCGAGAGTGCTGATTGGTCGGTTTAAATAATTTAAACTTTAAAAAATGAGAAGTTGTTGCGGTAATAATAAATACAAAAAATCTCAAAATGAAGAAAAACTTGTAAAACTGAGGGTGGAAAAGAAAAGGAATATTGTCTATAAATATTTTAGGAGTAACTACAAAAACCAGCTATCATTGTAGGAATTTATGAACAAAACAGGCTACACATAATAATAATAATAATACAGTTAAATATGCTGTTTAAGGCATTACATTCAACATCTGGTTGAC
Source organism: Nautilus pompilius (assembly GCA_018389105.1). Lineage (NCBI taxonomy): Eukaryota > Metazoa > Mollusca > Cephalopoda > Nautilida > Nautilidae > Nautilus > Nautilus pompilius. Next base: position 21,364 of record JACATO010001855.1, on the reverse strand, counting down.
CGGTGGTCCGTTGTTTAGTCGACTGGACTATTAAAGTTAAGGCTCATGTTCGAATCTCAATCAGACCCCCCTTCCGGAACATGATTTCTACTCGCTCTTTTACACCACCTCTGCTGTGGGTTTCCTTCCGCATCTAAAAATGAAAAGTTTAGGGTGCGTTGATGGCGGTGGCGAGGGTAACTGATGACCGACTAACACCCTGACATCGTCCCCTGGCAAGTTGCTCGGTGACGCGGCTGATGTCCCCACGCGTATCCCTGTGTGACTCCATGGGGTGTCCCTTACTCAAAGGTAAAGCCAGGGCGGGGTTCTCGATGAAGGTAACGAGCAAAAAAAAAAAGATTTATGATGAAATGGTTAAAAAATAATAACAACGAACCATGGAAGCTCTAGTTAGGTTTAAAAGCAGAAAACAGCAGTTTTTATCTTTTATATTATCTTTTAACAACAGATTTCAAAAATAAAATACTGATTTGTTAATATACATTCTAAGTAAGGAAGACGACGACGTTCCATTGCTGCCTTTGAAGTTGTTTTTTTTACTAAAAACAAAGAAATACACACAAACTTTGAATAAAATAGGGCTAAATAACGTTCGCTCTCTCTCTCTTCTCTCTCTCAGAATCTCTCTCCTCTCTCTCTCTCTCTTCTCTTCTCTCTCTCTCTCTCTCTCTCTCTCTCCATCTCTCCTCTCTCTCTCTATCGATCTCTCTCTCCATCTCTCTCTCTCTCTCAACTCTCTCTCTCCATCTCTCTCTCTCTCCATCTCTCGTCTCTCTAACTCTCTCTCTCTCATCTTCTCTCTTCATCCATCTCTCTCTCTCTCTAACTCTCTCTCTCATCTCTCTCTCTCTTCTCTCTCTCTCTCTCTTCTCTCTCTCTCTCTCTCTCTCTCTTCTCTCTCTCCTCTCTCTCTCTCTCTCCATCTCTCTCTCGTTTTTAAAAGAGAAACGACAAAGCAACAAACAAAAATATTCGAAAAATAATTTAAAGTTTACTCACCAAATCTACAACACAAACTCCTCTCCACGTAACACGAACTGTATCCAGAATACATTTGAACGAGTTTCAGTAGAAACGTGTAAATTAGCTTTGGTCTACAGACAAGAAGAAAACTGACTTGCGTTCATATCAGCTTTGGCTCTGTTGTGATATTTGTTTTGAAGGGCAACTTACAAGTGGGTAGTCCTGCCCGTTTTTCAGATTCTCCCAGGTGAAGAATTGCTCGCAGGATACAGGCTGACGTAAAAGTAAGCAGAAGCGTGATTTCTCGGTTATGGAGAGAATAAAATCATCTGCATGAAGAGATTGTTCGACCACCAGTTCATGATCGACCTCAGGTAACGGCTCAAGCAGATGATGACTATAGGTCACTTTGAGCTCGGTGAAGCGGAACTTCAGTACCGACCGAGCTTCTTTTTTTTTAGGTCTCTGCAACCACAGGGGGATCGGTTCGGCTTCAACCATACGCAGGATGCTGCATGAAAGAGATGCTCTATGCGAGATGACCCATGGTGTGTATCCCTTTGACCTGCCGTCATAAATAGGAGCGCTTGAACTGGTGTCTTGAACATGTCGCTCGGACGCCACATGGCCGGAGCTATGTTCTCCTTACCGATTGGTGAGTCAAGATTTAGCCTTCAAGGTGACTCATGGCTCGTACTCATTTGGAAGAAACGTGAGACAGGCAACCGACCATCGTGGAAAGGGATTACAACGGTGTTAAAAGTGAGGTGCTCAGAGCAGAAATTTCATTGGTTGGACGTCCAGACCTGCACGTGTTTTAGGGAAGTTCTCTGATTGCAGAGAGGTATAGCGGTGGGATTCTGGATCCCTATCGAACCAGACGCAGGTGCAATTGGAAATATGTTAGTCCTCATAGCGCACGTGTAATCGACCGATATCCTCAAGACCAAACCGTTGCCGTACGCTGTAGCCAGCTCGTTCTCCTGAGATAAATCATACTAGAATGCTCTAGGAAGACGTGGTTGGCTCCATACAATTCCCTTCAAGCTCACTCCAAGAACTGCAATCTTCTCTGATATTACAACAGACTTCATTGCCCATCGCTCTCGATGACTGGGTTAATAAGCATCACGCGAAGCCACTGCGAGTCATGTACTGCTTTCAGAAGGGATCACATCCCCTATTGACAATCAGTGATTTCATTTTTGTATTAGAATTCTTTCTATCGTTTCCTGATTTGGTCTTGCTCGTATTCCTTTATATCCCTAAAATGTATTTGTAATTTACATATTTCTTTGATAAAAGTTTGTGTTGCACGGAGAGGAGTTTGTGTCGATAACTTGGTAACCAAAAAAAAAAACTTTTAATCTTTTTGGAAACAAGTGTATTTAGGTTTGTACGTGTTTGCTGTTAAACTTTCCCTTGGTTATTTATTGCTCTTCGAGGCCAGAGCCAGTTTCTATCGACGTTTCTCACGGATGGCTAATTTCATTCCAATTGCATCCGAGTTCAAGGATCGCACCTTCTGACCCGGCTAATAAAAGAGGGGAAAAAAGGTAGGGATAACAAAGGAGAGCCGTTTTACGCGAATAGTCGGGCCTCTTTCTGGATTACGCCGTGCAAGAACTCTCTCTCTCTCTCCCCTCCACAAGAGCGCTTCTCGACCGGGGGAGGAACTCCGGCGTGAAAAGGTCGGTCTCGTCGCTTGTTCTCCGAGAAGGATGAATGTTTCCACACGGTCCCCGGTCTTTCATCTACGGCGGAACCTTTGTCTGTCCGAGTTTCCGTTTCTCTCTCTCAGCCACTCCCCGCTCTATTAAATCAGTTATTAATTGGAGTTTATAAAAAAATATAAAATATCTGTACGGTCCTCGTCCATCTGTTATCGCCCGGTCTAACGACTTCATAGGCCCAGAAGTTATTTGAAGGAGAAAAAAAATAATAATAATTCAACAGAATATTAACCGACCGTCTAATATAAATTAATTGGGGATGAGTTAATTAAAAAAAACAGAATGGAGAAAACAACAGGGGAAGTATCTTTTCTTAATATTATTATTTAATCAAAGCTAATTATAAACTATGCTAACCGTAGTAGCGTATACACTGATGGACGTCCTGTATATTGAAACATAGAGGGAAAAGTATCTTAACTCCAAATAATTAAGGAGAGTTTTAGAATTCTTTCTTTTCGCGCCGTTTGAAAGTCGAAGTAATAAAGGAAAAAATCAGAAAAGACTACTATGCTCGGTACAAGTTATTATGGCCTTATCGTTGTTATTATTATTATTATTCCGTTTATTCCACAGTCGATATCTCATCGAACGGCTCGGCTGGTGCCGACGGTGCCGGGTCAAACAGACAGCTACTTTTGTGGCGATCAGATTCTAATTAATCCTCGTCTTGCAGTTCTTTTCTCCGCCAACCTTCAACACCTCCCCGCCCCGAGAGGCCATCAAACAAGCCGGGACGCAGCACGGCGTGGGATATAGTGGCGGCGAGGGTGAGGATGTGACCGGTAAAGGAGAACAAACACGTTTTCCCGTCTTTTCTTCTGTTTGCTGGTCCCGCGTTCTCGCCATTTTCCCGGCCGCCAGATGATTATTTTCCCCCCCAAAAAAACTCACAGCATGAAAAGTGCCGCGAGATCGATCACCCGGTTTCACCTTCTGACGACAATTTATAGTATGTAAACTCGCATTAACTACCTTTTTGTAGCTGTCGGAGGATTTCTCTATATCTCTTCAATTAGTATATAAATTGATAACACAGACTGCGAGGTCGGACGCCAGTTCTTTCTGTTTGGTTAAATAAGGGGAGAGAAAAGCGACAGGGTCCAGATCTACCTACATTCTCTCGACCCGCTGATGGGGACTCAAGAATCGTTACAGCCCCGAGTCCTTTTTTCCGCCCAAAGTCGATCGATAGAGAAACCCTTTGTTTTCGTTGCTATTGAAATAAATCCTGGCTTCACCCGGATCCAGGTAAAGTAAATACTTAGCTACGCATTAAACGTTTATTTAAATAGGTGATGTTTGCATTTAATCAGGCGAGTCGGGGAAACCCGGATAATTTCTCGGATCTTTAATTTGTAAAAAAAGAGAGAGAGAGAGAGAGACAAATCAGCATCTCTTTTAAAAATATTTTATCGCTTATCTTCCCATAACGATTATGTAATTAACGTGTTTTAATTATACATGTATATATGTTTAACATCAAAAGGTTAGTGCTTAATTTTCCCAATTCTTTGACTACACGGGGATATTTCCTTTGTTGTGCTTATTTGAATTAGACTGGATTGGTGGCTTGGTCCATCCGTTCTGGAATGGCTTTCAAAGAGCTACCTCCCCGTGGTCAGTAATATTTATGTAGGAAAATAGATAATTATTCAAAGCAATAATACATCTAATGGCAAAACCTAAAACGTGAGAAACTCAAGTTTATACGATAAATGCATATATAAGGTAAAAGATTCGCTCCATTCCGCATTAACTATTATGCGCAGTTTTAGTTCTAAATCCTCGGATTAGTAGATTAACATCGGCGTTGGATCAAAGTGAAGATCTTAAAACAATAAATAATAATAATAATAATTTGTGAGCCAGCTCTGGGAAATCAATTTCAGTAAACTGCTTCTGGTAGGCAAAGCTGCTCTGATTGATGGCGCCTCCTTGACAGTCGCCACGTCCGGTCGGACCCGAATCTTCTGTTACCTTGCTCCGTTCTGCCACAGGTAACGAGAAACTCAGTTGAAGCTCGTATGCTTAACACAACTCGACCAAGTTAGAGTTGGTTTTTTTTCCCCCCTGCATTTATAACATTTCCGTGTGTTTGGGGTGGGGCAGGGATCCCCGGTGATTGGTCCGCTAGCGGTGAGGGGCCCGAGTTGCACTCCGGCAGGAGAGACCGGTTCGATTTGGCGTACGCACCTCCCCAAATACGCTTTACTCCCAGATCGAGAAAGCGAACTATCCTCGTACGAACTTCCGGTTGGTTGGTTTCTGGGTCAGAATCACCTTCGACAACATCCGGCGTGGAAGGATTATGGGAACCCAGTCCGCGAGAAACCTTTGTTCCTCGTCTATCTTGAACCATTGCTAGTAATCCACGGCTATGTCACCGAATCAGGGATGGCGCGTGATGATGAAGATGACGACGATGACTCTCGCTAGCCCTCTCGTCCATTTACCTCTTTCTTCTTTATCTTCTAAGCCCTAATTATCAGTTTTCTAATTCCTAGCTGAAGCTGATTTCAAGTCTATTTTTCCCACTTAAGCTTTTCCGGTGCAAGCAAATACATTTTTTCAGCGATTCCTTTATCCGAACAATCCCGACTTTACCTGCCTTCACGATGATGGAGAAGGTAGATAGAATCCGGTCCGAAACTGAAGGACACAACTTCAGCCGTCTTGCTTTGTTGTTGTTGCTGCTCCTGTTCTGTTACCATTTATCAGTTGTTCTGCTTTTTGTTCAAAGAGGCCAGACAAGCAGCAGCGTTAATAACCGAATGTTTATTCGTTTGTCTAAAATCCGCCACACGGCAGAAGACCAGCTTTCCTCATCTCCAGCATCTCGGCCGACCGGAGTACCCGAAGTCATTTGGCGATCAGCCCAGCTTCTGTTAACGCGGTAAAGACCAAAACAAAGCCATCCCGTTGCGTGTCCCATTGTCTTCATCTGGCTGCGACACCGCCTGTTGCTGCGAAGAAGTTGGATCGCTAGATAATGGCAGCGAACGGAGGAATGACGACTAAGCTCGTCCGGTCCGGTAAACAGCTCGAGACCCTGGGGTCACTTCTAGGTCGGAGCCATCTCGAAGTTTCGCTTTCGCCGACAATGGGCTAGGGTTTCGTCTGTGGATGAGCACGTTTTACCTGGAAGACGAGGGACTGACCGCCTGTGTTCAGTTTTCCTACAGGTGTATTTTACAATAAAACCCCAAACACTGCAGTAACGGTGAAGGCGGGGTCCGCCGACTGTCTGTTTCCTAAACCCAAGAGGTTATTACCGCCACCCCCACCAACGCCGACAGAACACTGAACAGTATATGATTCTCATGGGTACAGATAAACCCACTTCGATGTACCTTTCGACAGTCTTTCTCATTGTGACTGCCAGAAGTACCCTTTGAACGAGGTTTTGGTTATATTATATATACAAACCAAACTTGCGATTCCATTATTTATTGCTCGGATGTTACGATTAATGGAAATAAAATATTATCTACCGAATATCTGAACGAATCCTTCGGCATCTTAGTAGACTTGTCCATTTGTGCGTATTTAGGAAAATGCATAAAGAGGTTGGAAATCTAAATTCGTAGAATAAATGTTAAAGGAAGAGAGAGACGTAAAAATAAATTTTAAAAAAATTACTATGTTAATAGCAAAAAAAACACAAACTTGGCAGTAGGGAAGTAACTGACTGAATCTCGAGAAGAGGTAGATTAGGATTCGGATGGACGGGTGGATAGCTGCAAGTGAGACGAAATCGGTACTGGCTGAATGAGGTTTATAACGATGTCTTACTCTCATCCTTTAAAAAAGCTGCTTTCTCAATTTTATTTTGTCCTGTTAAGAGAGATGGAGAGGGGGACAGAGAGAGAGATGGGTGGGCGAATGAGGATATCCGTGATACGTTAAGTCTGCGAGAGCATAGGTCGTCGGTTATCCCCCCCACACCCACGCAAGAAGAATCGAAGGAAAGCTCGGTTTGTTCACGAGGAACCAGCCGTGTTTTACAAATTAAGAGAAAGAAGAAAACTCAATATCCCGCGCGTCAGGGTTCTGAATACGAACCCAAGTTATACCCCAGCGCCGACACGACGAGGAGAATATGTGGACATGTTGTTAGTCGAGGGCCGAAACCTCTATGAAAGAACTACGAAGTAAGAATAAACGTCTGTACATACAGAGAAATTCTAATGTTTCGTTTGTACGTTGATTTCTTCTCGCCCGAAGGCGCTAATTACCACATTCCTCCGCCCTGTGTTTCCCCCGTTCCTTACCTAACCCGGTCTCAGGTTCATTCTCCTTCCCTTCACTTTATCAGCGCGGCCGTCCACCCCGGGCTAATTCACTGTTAAATATTTAAAGCTGTGCTTTGTTTATCGTCCATCATACCCACCCGGATATTCGCCAATTTCTGTTGTCTAAATGCACCCGCATCAGCGACGAAATCGGAGCAGTTTCTTATACCTTTTCTCCGCCCTCTCGTGACACAAACACCGTGAATTTCTCGTTTATTGATTCCTATCTCTATTTGGTTTAATACTTTACAAAAAAAAAAAAAAATAAGTTCTTATATATTCAAAACTACTAAGGATCTTCGGGCCAGCGAGACGCAGTTAACCCTCTATTACCAGTGTCGATTACGATCCCCCTGCTTGCTTTCGTTCACCGATCTCACTTTTTCAAGCTGACTGCTAAAACACCACAGAGGCTGAGTCGAATGCTACAGAAACTGAAGCTGACATCTAACGGGTACCTGGTGATTTAACAACTAAACATTCCAGCAGATTACGTCATTTTTTAAAACTGTAATTACAGGAAAGGAAATTGCGTCTGAAACATCTATACAACGAAATTCATTAATTTTAATCTGCTAAAAAAAATTTTTTTTTTAAAATAATCTATTTGTGGATAATGAATGATGATGTCGAAGGTTAGAAGCGGGTACTCAGACGTATACAAAAGGCAGGAGAAAAATGTATATATAAAAAATTTTATCTTTCTTTCTTCAGCTTATAAAAATATTTCCGAGAATAAAGAGAACAATATTTAGAAGAATAAAGGGACAGATATTTATAAAAATAAAAAAAAAGAGACCCGGGGGTTTCGTTCCTAAACCTCTCTCCACACCTGTAACACAACCATTTCAATTTCTATTGTCTGTCTGTTTCGTATTTTTTCCCTCTCTCTCTCTCTCTCCATTTAAAATAATTCATTTTGAGAATGAACCATAGCAAAAAGGGGGGCCATACCTGGAGCTCTTGTACTGCCAACGGGTTCTGTTCGTTTCGCTAAATCCTGTCTTATTTCTTCATTTAACCAGTATATTTAATTCATTTCTGCTAGAGAACGGAGGAGAAGACGGGAGGGGCTAGTTCCATGACGGGCCTGCTATCGCAGCCGGATTTCCACTAAACAACGGCCGGCTCCCAGTCGATGTATATTTAACTCTTTCGCCGCGGGTAATAAAACAGAAGAAGAGCAGGCGGAGGGCGTAGATGATAACCAACAATAACGACAATCCTCTGATAAAGCAGAGGAGCATCACACGGTTTCATCGCTGCTTTATAGATTTGCCTAATAGTTAATTAGTCGAGTTACTGTTTAAGTCTATTATTTTTGTTTATCCCTGTACTCGGCTGCAGTGTTTTTGTTACAAAGATCAGGAGAAAATTGGCTCATCGGGCTTCGCGTGACTGCCACGCACGGACACACACCTCTAGCGGCACCGACCGTGTCCAGCTGCAAACTCGCCGGTCCGTGTCGGACCCTCCCATTTTATCACATACTTACCGCGTAATTATCCGTTCAGTAAATAAATAACCTTAATTCCTTCTGTAGCTGCTGTCACACTCCGATGAATAATCATAACCGTTCGCTGTACCAGCAAAAACTTTTATTATTATTATATTATTATTATTATTATTATTATTATTATTATTATTATTATTATTATTATTATTAACGAATGATTTTTTATTTATTTATTTATAAATATTTCTGTTCCTCGTTTCGTCAAAAATCTGCCTTCAGAACTGATATTTAGTGATCGGGTCGATTGTCGAACGTGCTATCGAGCTCTCCTTCGTCAGAGTAACAGCAGCAGTGGGTCAGCTGACCTCCAGACCAAGGAAGACCGATCGACGTCTTTTTCCTATTGCAAACAAAGTATTATATATATATTCGTTTTAGGTTTTCCTTAAACATTTAAGGTCCGTTACTAGTTTTAATTCAAATTTACACGAACGCAATTTTAAATTTCAGATTCTTTGAATATAATTAAGGATTTTCGCATTTTAAAATTAAAAAAAAAAAAATTGTATCTTTAATTTTCCAACCAAAGCAAAATCAAAAATTGGTTTGGATGCCCATTAGGAATGAAATGGAGCAGAACTTCTGGATGGCGACTTATGTTACATCATCAGTTAATTTTGAGTTTAACTTTGAAATGCCAAAAGTTTAGCTTTTCCAAATTTTTTTTTAAAGAGAAAATTCTACAAATTAAATTTAAAAAAAAAAAATCGTAATTAGCAAACGTGGCAGCACTGACGTGATCTTTGGCGCTATCTGAGAGAGTCTTGAGTGCGTCTAGTGTGAAGTTCCTGTAAACTCGACCTGTGTCCTAGAGTCCAAACCGATATATCTCCTACCTGTAGAGAGACCGGGCTAGTGAATGCGTCCTAATACCGGGAGGAGACCCATCCATGTGTGTCCCAGTCCCCGAGAGGCATCAGACAGGTGTGCGTCATAGAACCCACCCTTTTAAAAAAAAGTTGACATTTTTTACATGATCTTTTTCTTCATCATCATATTATTATTATTATTATTATTATTATTATTATTATTATTATTATTATTATAAGCTGAATCGTTCGTTTAAAGATATACGATATTCAAAGGTTGTTATGCCAGTCAGTTACTTGCTAAAGTAAAACACAGACAGTCTTACCTTTCACGTTGTATATCTAACATTTTTAATGTGCTCGTGTAAAACGGAACAGAAGAAATAAAATAAAACATATTTTTCCAGCAATAACCTCTGCCGAGTATCGTAAAAAATTTGAGCAGAAATCTGTCATTATTATTTGTAACTTTTCAGTAGTTTTCGGGATAGATCAAATAGCGCAGCCAGGGTGCGAGCATCTTCCACAGATACCATCGGTGTTAGCCTACATTTTGCTAGATACCAGGACGGCGACTTACTTATATGTGCCGTACTGGACTCACCGCTTCGATTTCCGTCGTCTACCGCAAAGAATGGCTCATTAAATACCGTGTTTAATGTGATCAGATCAAATGCACAGCTCTGCTGGTGCAGGAGTATAGCTGAGTACATCACGGCTGCGACAGTCAGTGCATCAGTACCATGTTTGGCGCATCTATCAAAGCAGCCTCTAACGGTATGCCTTTGTTTGACGTCAACCTTCTCAGGAAGTATATTAATAATAATTTTAATTAATTTTTTTTAAAAAAATAACCAGATGGGAGAGTTTGTTTAATCAAATCTGTTCTGTAAATATTTTAAAAGATGTAGAGACTACAGTTTTATGAATGCTAAAATAATAATAAAACAATAACTCTGTGTTATTATTATTATTATTATTATTATTATTATTATTATTATTATTATTATTATTATTATTATTATTATTATATATTATTATTATTATTTATTATTATTATTATTATTATTATTATTTTATTAAAAATCGATCTTTAGAATTTAGACTTGGCATTTCTGCGTCAATTATTTGTTGATAATATTTAAAATGTAGATTCTTTTATCATTTATTCACAATGTTAGACATCTCAAAATACCAAGATCCAGGAACCACTAGTAGACTTTCCACTGAAAATATCCCGTCTTGAGTAAGATTCCTAAAAACAGAGATATTTCTATTATTATTATTATTATTATTATTATTATTATTATTATTTTATTATTATTATTATTATTATTATTTATTCTTATTATTATTATTATTATTATGAAAAAGAGTTTTAATTACTTTTTGTATAGTTTTGCTGCTTTAATTTATGGAAAAAGATATTTCTTTTAGATACAAATATACCATTGAAAATACGAATTCTCTTTAAAAAGACAAAATCGACGGTAAGGTGTCCTGAACACGCTGTAATTATATCTTTAATCTTGAATAAAGAGTACATCGGGATAATAATAATAATAATAATAATAATAATAATAATAATAATAATAATAATAATAATAATAATAATAATAATCGTCAGAGAAGTATTCTGGTTATTGGTTTTTTTCAATGTGTTTATATTGTACATAGGTATTGAACAATATACCCTATCCGATCGTCCTCACTCGGGTAAACCACATCTTCCCCCCGGTTTCAACAAATACTAGATGACATGAATTGTGCTGAATTTGACCGCATTTAATTTGAAAAACTAACTTCTGGACGCCTGCGTAGATTTCTTTTGTTTGCATAAAATTATTACTTTAAAAACGTGAGTTCTGATGATACAATTCCGACTTAACACCTTTTAAAATTACCCGTCTTTCAAACCGTAAAACCAAATGTGTTTTTTTTTTTTTTACTGTACCAAAAAAATAATTGTGGATACATAAATTTGCTTGAACGATAATGCGATTTATTAAATATTTACGCAAATCTGATTATTTGTTTTGACATTTTCTGTCATTCGAACCCCTGACTACTCGACGAATCCTGCAGGTAGAGGGGAGAGACTGGAGATGACAGTTTCATTGGATCGAATCCCAACGGTGATTTGATCAGGAAAAGGCTGTTTAAAAGAAAGAAATAATAATCTTAAAAATATCGTCATCATATTTTCTCAGTATTAATACTGTTATTTCGATTTTCGTGGATGCTCGACTGCCATAGAGATTAATTAACAGTAAAATGTATTGGCTTTTGTAATTGTATACAGTTGTAGTGGATTTACCGTATATTATTATATTATTATTATTATTATTTTATTATTATTATTATTATTATTATTATTATTGTTGTTGTTGTTGTTGTTGTTGTTGTTGTTGTTGTGTTGTTGTTGTTGTTGTTGTTGTTGAGTTTTTTTATCACAGGTCTGGTAAATAATAATGACAGATGCGCTCAAAGTCGGTCTTTAAGAGTCAAATCAACCACTAGTTAGGACGGGAACTCTGCAGCACAGAGGAACGGCCCATTCCATCGGAAGGGTTCCTTGCCACATAAGCACTTTAGGCTCCGTTAACTGCACATCCTCTAAAGCGAAAGACCGGCTCGCGAGCCCGAAAAACAGAGGCAAGCCTGGAGAGGACTCAGACTGAAAGGTACAGGGGACGTTGAAGGCCAGTGTCCACGTCCCTCGACCATTGCCTAATATTTCGGGTTTGGACAACGTCCGGTGGGCTCTGACAGGTCACCCACCGATCGTCCCTAATAAAACACCGCAGTTGCGATCGGCGAAAGTGGACAATTGAAACAGTGAACAAAATAACGTTCTTTCTTTCCTCCGACCCAACCCGTCGCGTTAGATCGGCCATTCGACAGCAGCCCCCCCCCCCCTGCTGGCTGGCTGTTGTTAGTAAAGAAAAACTGCTCTATAGTTAGTTATACGAAGAGTACTTTTCCTGGCTTACGGAATCTACACCTGCAGTGATCCGCTTTGAAATAAAATTTAAACGGCAAAAAGACGCTTATCTAAAATATACAGGGATGCTGAAGAGAGGTTCGTATACTACATCCGTAAAAGACAAACTGGCAGGGGGTTGGGGAGACCAAATATTTGCTTCGATGCCCTCGCAATGGTCTGGCGGGTCCTGAACACACGGCTAGGAAGTGGTGCGTGCTACAGCCAGCGTTTACATAAAGTGAGCCGGTTACTTAGAATTGCGGAACTTCTTCAATTTACTCGACAGACCAAATCTTATCTATATTATCACGTTGGCGGGTGGTGCTGCTGCTCAGCGAGAAAACCCTCTCTCAGCGCCAAGCGGCTGTGAGAGACAGGACTTGTCGTGGTAGCAATTTAAAACATTTCAGGACCCCCCCCCCATCGCGAGGGGTCAGTTGCCAAATTCCACGGCTGTAGGTTTCCTGCGCTTTCTCCCGTAAAGTTTTCCAAACAGCAGGAAGTCAAAACTCAAACTGTTCGTTCCTCTCTCTCTCTCTGTAATGATCCCATCTCTCTCTCCCCATCTCTCTCTCTCGTGTAATGATCCCATCACTCTCTCCCCATCTCTCTCTCTCTCTGTAATGATCCCATCTCTCTCTCCCCATCTCTCTCTCTCTCTCTCTGTAATGATCCCATCTCTCTCTCCCCATCTCTCTCTCTCTCTGTAATGATCCATCTCTCTCTCTCTCTCTCTCTCTCTCTCTGTAATGATCCCCATCACTCTCTCCCCATCTCTCTCCTTCTCTCTCTCTCTCTGTAATGATCCCATCCTCTCTCCCCATCTCTCTCTCTCTCTCTCTCTCTCTCCTCTCTCTCTCTCTCTCTCTCTCTCTCTCTCTCTCTCTCTCTCTCTCTCTCTCGTATCGCATTCACGGCCGAAGCGATCGCTCACAGGTACTTCAATTCTGGCTCCACCCGAGTCGATGCAGATTGCAGTCTCGCCGTTATTAGTAACGTTAACTCGGGAGGCCGACTCTTACTCAACTTACCGGGGGGGGGGGGGTGTCAGCTCACCGGTAAATTAATTACCTATTACCTGCCGAGACAAAGTCAGACGTGAATCGGAGAAGGCGGGGAGTTTTAAAACTGGGAGAAATTTAGAAAGAGACCCCTTTTGAGTTAAAAGGGGCTGCCTAGGAGACACTATATCGGCCTCTTTGTCCGGTAGGGTCGGTAATAAGTACTCCGTCCCCAGAACAACTAGAACTCGATTTTCTACCCACCACGTTGTTTACCTGTCTTGCACAGGTGACCCACGAGTAACTTAGGCGGCGTCATTTACGGCGAACAGTATTTCCGTAGATAACGATTCTTTCCTGTAAAAAATACCCAATACTCCAACTAACTTATCAGAGGCAGTTCCAGCCACTGCGCCGCTCATAGCCCCAGATCATCCCAGGAGGTTCCCTTCGAGACGTCAAGACAAGAAACATCCATTTATTTTCGAGTGGGTAGCCGATTAACATTTCGGCCCATTTTCCTCCCCGAAGTTCGTGTTACCGTTAATATATATTTATTTAATTATTTTAAAATACTCTCCGACATGTTTCGATTGAGTGAAGGTCCCGGGGTAATTTCCATAGGCCTACAGCTGCGCCCCAACCGAACAGAATACTTTAGAAAAAGCAGTGCGTCAGGTAAGAGATGAGTCCGTAACCTTTCCATAGGAGACAATTCATTCCATCAAATCGTCTGGGACGACTTTTAAACAAATCATAATCCGTTTCGATCGCTTAGGCCATTGATGGCTTCGCTTTATTTACTACGTGCTGGGAAATCCCTGAAGATAAAGTGGATGTTTCTTCTCGTGCGAGTGCATCCCTAAGGAATATTCTGCTGCCTGACTGCGTTCAGATGTCTGTTCTATCAGCAAGCCTTGAAAATTTGAAATAAATCTGTTAATTTTAAAAAAAAGCGGGGGAAGAAGAAGAAGCCAAGCAGCGTTCGAAGAGATGTGTGTGAAGTTTCCCCTTCCGGCAGGTAAAGTTTACCGGGATGGAGAAATGTTTGCAATGATAATCGTATTTGTTTTCTTTTAAAAAAAGCCTGATAGCGCCTGCCACAGGTTCCATTCCCCAATAGATGGGGTACTTCGCCAAAGTCGTGAATAAGTACGCGAGTGCATTAGCAAACGTATTTGCAAATGGTTCATTTGCTACAGCGAAACTCCCAGGTGATAATAATACATCCTTCTCTTCATCCTTAATTAAACGCAAAGAGAACTCAGATTCCTTTCTATGAAAATAATAAGAGAGAATGGGAATCGAAATTCAAATACTAGAAAAGCTCCCAGGATATAAATGTAAAAAAAAAAATCAGCCGTCATTGGGGGGAAGGAAGGAGGGAAAAAATGCGATTAAAAACAGAAATTAGAAGATATACTTATGGTTTTGTATTTCGAATTACAAGCTTTATTCTGTCACACTTCTATTATATGTTTACAACGCCTACGTTTCACTCCATATGAAAGTTGAGATTTATCTGCACAACGTAATATATATATCTCTCTCCATCTCCATCTCCATCTCCATCTCTCTCTCTCTCTCCATCTCCATCTCCTCTCTCTCTCTCTCTCTCTCTCTCTCTCTCTTCTCCATCTCCATCTCTCTCTCTCTCTCTCTCTCTTCTCTCTCTCTCTTCTCTCTTCTCTCTCTCTCTCTCTCTCTCTTCCATCTCCATCTCCATCTCTCTCTCTGTAAATATTGTTTATTAACTCTTCCAGTTCATGGCCAATGCGAAATTCAAACCGTCTCTGTATTCCTACATTAATGTCCTATCTGCTGCTTTCTCTATACCTATGTCAGTAAACTGTTGAACAGACGTACATGTGATTTTATAGTATCATTTTAATGTATTCAGCATGTGTTCGAATTCACATTTCAGGCTTTGAAGGCTTTATAGTCTGGAACGTTTATTAATTCTTTTGCACCCGAACTTCCTGGATGTGCCGTACCAGCCGCTCGTCTACGTCTCTGGCTTCGTCAGAGAGGAAGAATCAACCGCCCAAGAAAAACGTTGGTTTTTAAAATCAAAACAGGACGGGGAGACATCAGCAGCAGAAATAGAAAGCGGAGATCAGATGCGAACCATCGTCCGATTTTTCATGTGACGGCAGTGGAAGGAAGAGGAGATCAGATGCTTTGTTTCCTAATTTGTGGAACGGGTCCCAGCCGTACAGTCCATGGTGCTAAGTGAAGCGTAGACCAGATGACCCCGGGATCCGGACTCCGCCTCCTCCACACCCTCGCGCACACGGGATGTTACTGGCTTTCGGAAAGTGGCAAATTCTCAGATCTCAACGCCCCTCCCCCCGTTACGGCCAAGGACGGATACTGGCCCTTCCCTGCAGTAAAACAGAAAGATCGTCCCTCACCTACGTTTTCTAAGTACGGGACTTAAGAATTTCGGTTTGAAAACTGCTGCAGAACTTAAAAGAAGAAAGGGGGAAAGGCCGGGGTCTTCGGCTTGTTTCTGTGTCTGTGCTCGCTGCTTACGTTAACCCTTTCAAGTCCTCGTTCGTCAGGATCAAGCAGAAAAACCGCGCATCGGGCATCGGAATCTCTCTCTCTCTCTCTCCTCTCTCTCTCTCTCTCTCTCCTCTCACTCTCTCCCCCCTGACGTCATCTCTCTCTCCCTCCATCTCTCTCTCTCTCTCCCTTGACGTCATCTCTCTCTCCCTCCATCTCCCATCTCTCTCTCTCTCTCTCTCTCTCTCTCTCTCTCTCTCTCTCTCTCTCTCTCTCTCTCTCTCCATCTCTCTCTCTCTCTTTTCACGATCTCTGCCACGACGAGGACGTAGCTGTAAAATGGCGAATTTCTTTCGTTTTGTTTTATCTAAAGACATCTAGCTGGTCTCCCAAAAGTGAAGCCCAGTGGCGAGAAAAGGAGACGAGAAAGTGAAATAACTCCGGAAACTGAAAAGCTGGGGGCCAGAATTATGACATCCTCCACCCCCTCCCTGATTTGCCAACGAGGGAGCTACACGAGGAGGGGGGCCTTGAGAGCGATGGGTAAAGAGTCTCAGATGTCCGACGAAGGAGAGGAAACCAGGTAGACAAACTCGTGTTTCATCGGCTGGATTCTCTTGGAGGATGCGCCACTGTTATTGAATTATGCAACTAGTTTGTTTTTTCTTTTCGCTTTATTAATGAAAATGAAAATATAACGAGGTCATTATAATCCGTGCAACCAGCAGAGTTCCCGATGAGATCGATGCCGGATGTCAGGAAATATAGCTGAAGTTTGGTCTCGGATGAAATAGACGATTCTTACGTGCGCAGACGGAAACCTCAGGGCCCTCGGTTGTCAGGTGTGTGTACACATTCCCAGCCGGCCGATCTACATCCTGAATAGATTACGACAGCACACTAACACACTAGCGGGGGTGGTAACTCTGGACACCAATAAAATAATTCCTCTAACATCAAGGAGAATATCGCAGGCAGGAAAACCTTTCCTTGTACGGTGTGTAGGATTTTCTAACAGCCGTATGCCTGTACACGTGCAGCTACACGCGCCAACAACCGCCCCACGCCCGAAATACGAGACATCACACTTATGAGGACACAGTGTATGCATAATGGTTCGTAGTCTAATCTCGTTTCATCGAGAACCCATTGAACCCGAATCATTGCGTACTTATTAAACGCGCAGTGGGATCAGTAATTATCCATCAAACCTACCTGATTAAGTTAATTACTTCTTGTAGTGCTGAGGTGGCCGGTAGGAGTTGTACGCCCTCCAGCTGTTCTCTAGCCAACAGCCCAACACACACACGCACCTGCCCTAATTCGCTTGTACCACTCTTTGGAATTTTAAAATTTGTTTCCTGATGTAACTGTTCTTGTTTTGCTTGTATTAAAGTCTTCGTCCTGTCCATAATTACACAGCTATAACTTGGAAACCTCGTTACAAAGAACTATTGCTGAACGGGTAGCGGACATGAAATTAGTTGGTCACGAACTCATAGAACTCGGTGTCATTAGGCTGATGTAGCACTGGCAGGCGGGAGAGTCTCCCAACGCTGACGTCACATTCGACGAATTATTTTACGATACAATAATCGATGGTTAACTCTGAACGGTCTTATTAAAATGATGAAACAGTATACCACCATAATACTAAATGTTCTTGTTTATAGAGAAAGGGCTCCATAACGATGAAGCTAAGACGATTTTTTACAACATAATATCGAATTGTCTCGTTATAGAGACGTAACAAAACAGGGCTACGCTGCACTGGTGTAACATCTGATGATCTTGTTACAATCTAAAATTGGATGGTTTCGTTACACAGATGTGACAGTAAACGTGGTCTCATCACACTGATGAAACAATTGCGTTTTCGTCACACAGGCGTGACAGTCTCATTACACTGGTGTAATATTTTGACGAACTTGTTACAATTAGATTTTGTCACACACATGTGCCAGCATATGGTCCTATTACACCGGTGTAACACCAGAAGATCTTGTTTGAGGGTGTCGTCGAACGGCCTTGTCGCACAGATGTATCCCTGGACGTTCTCGATACACAGGCTGAATGAAAAGTGTTAGTATAACGATGTAACACTCGGCATGGATGCGGTTAGGCACTGATTAATCGCCTAACGATTAAGTATCACCCGCTTTAGGACTGATATATCAGGGCAAAAGGAGTGAGGAGATCCGCGCGACATCTTTAAAATTAAACACTGAGGACAAAAGATACAGACTTTCGAACAGCGATAGTCTGAAACGAGAGATCACGTGAAGACTGAGAAGGAGATGAGAGCTGAGGTCTTGGAATACTTGTTTTTAAAATTTGTCCGCTGTCTGGCGCTAAAAGGCAGGGGTTCGCCACCAAGACACCGTTATCGCTGGTGTCGCCCGGCTTCCTCGCGAGGTTTTACCTTCACCAGTTAGCAGCAAGTCTACCTGGAAAACCAGCTTTGAAATCAACACGGTTTCCACAACCCCTTCTTCCGGATCCTTCACGCAATAATACCGTCTTTAATCGGAAACCCTCCAGTTTGTCCCACCCCGCATCTCGAAACTTATAGGTGTAAACTAGTGAACATCCCTTGTCTTGTTTTTCTTCCTCCGCTCTTCTTTCTTTCCGGGCTAAATGGACGCAGGAATAAAATTGGACAATGACGTCTCGCTCGCTTACTGGCGGTAAGTAAAGTCAGGTAGAGTCGGGTAAAGTCAGGTAGAGTCGGGTAAAGTCAGGTAGTCAAGTAAAGTCCGGTAGAGTCCGGTAAAGTCCGGTAAAGTCAGGTAGTCAAGTAAAGTCCGGTAAAGTCAGGTAGAGTCGGGTAAAGTCCGGTAAAGTCAGGTAGAGTCGGGTAAAGTTCGGTAAAGTCAGGTAGAGTCCGGTAAAGTCCGGTAAAGTCAGGTAGAGTCGGGTAAAGTCAGGTAGAGTCCGATAGAGTCCGGTAAAGTCCGGTAAAGTCAGGTAGAGTCCGATAGAGTCCGGTAAAATCCGGTAAAGTCAGGTTGTCCGCCTATGCAAGGTGGATGTCTGCGGATAAAGACCAACTTCACATGGCATTTACTGATGACATATTAAGGACGGGTTTTTAGTTTAGGGATAACTAATAATAAAGAAATTAATAACATATCTTCATTTAAAACTAAGAATTGTCAAATAATACTAATACTACTAATAATAATAATAATAATAATCATAATAATAATAATAATATTAATAATAATAATAATAATAAAGTTCGTTTATATTGCAACTTTCAGATGTTTAAAGTTGTCAGGTCAGTGCTCTGAACCAGGGAGGAACTACAGTATTTTCAGAAGGATCTCGATAATTACAGGTACAGAGATTTTACTTTTCGATAGATTCAGGTAAACAAATTACCATTTTATATTAGAAATAAACGACAGTGGATGAGTGAAGCCAGACTTTCCTGGACTAAACAGAAAACAGTGCGCAATAGAATACATATCTATGATTACTAAGAATATAGATGGTAGGGGAGGAGGAGAAGTCCTTACGAAAGAAAGTGATATGTTTTATCAAGCAATACCCGGAATTCAATACAAATAAATATTAGGTTTAATCTCTCTGTAGGCGAGAAAGAAATTCGAAAAAAAGAAGTAATTATTAGCTGACTATAGATTGGTGAACGTCTCTAGACGTATTCAGGCGAGTGATCGGGTGGATTTTTCTTCTCGCTTTCTCTTAAAGAGCGAACTGTTTGTAATATTTAGTTGGAAGCTAGACAGACGTAAACACGTGTACTTGTAGAAATTGATGACAAGTTTTCTCCACCCTGTATAACCCAGTTACACCCATTAGTGATCCTATAATACAGAAGAAAATAGACCAAAGGAACGAATTGGAGATGTTTCTTTTCTCTTCGGCTGGGTTAAGGTGATCGCAAACAGAGAAATGGACGTAGATCTCGATAAACGGTTTCTGAGTTACCCGAGTGGATGATGCGAAACATTCCCGGCGACTCTGGACCGACTGAGCGCCTGGAAAACAACTCCTTATATTGCTGGTTCTTGGTTATCTTTTTACTATTTAATATCTATTGATATTTCGTGGGGATTAAAAAACGGATTGAGATCAGGCGGTTGGTGGTGGGAGAGAGAGAGAGAGAAGAGAGAGAGAGGACAGAGAGCGAGAGAGAGAGAGAAGAGAGAGATGAGAGAGGGGGAGAGAAGAGCTGGAGATGGGATGGGGAGAGAAGAGGAGAGAGAGAGAGAGAGATGGGGCGATGGGGGAGAAGAGAGAGAGAGATGAGAGAGGGGGGAGAAGAAGAGCGAGAGAGAGAGAGATGAGGAGATTAGGCCGTCGGCTGCTGTCCGAGCTGTATCCACGTATTGGTCCTGTCGTCTACTTACGATCACGCAGACTCCCAACGGCCCGTTCATTAGCGCGAGCGCGCGGACCCGCTGTTTGATCTCTCACTCGACGCACGCAGGCCGGCCAACCCTCGGTCTTCGAGAAGCCGGAGTGGACGTTTCGAGTGCGGCAGACCGAGGGCAAGCACTCGACACTCGAAAGAGGCGAAACGCCGACGAAGAGCGAGCGGAGAGGGGTCGCCAGGGGGCGCACGCTTCTTCTGGCCGGACGAGCTGCGCTGGAATGAGGCGGGGTTCTGAGGAAAACCCTGGACGGTGTGGTATATTCATTAAAAACAACTCCTCGGAAAAAAGAAAAGAAGCAAGAAAAAGGGGTCGAATTTCCCGACTGACCCATTTAATAGGAAATATCAATAAATAAATTGGATTTAGAGCAGGAAACGTTTGTGCAAAAATCCGTATCGATTCCGCTCTCTATTAGTTGGTAGTTTATTACAGGCCGCTGTACACACGGACACCGCTGACTGTTGTCTTGTTCAGATTTTTTAAAAATTATTATTCTATTTTTTTTTAAGCCAAAATAGATGCCGACTAAGAAAATAATAGCGATAATAGAGGTGACAAGCCAGGACATCCGCGCGTTGCGAGTCAGCTCATCCCTGCTGACTTACCAGGGACAGGATACTCTTCTGTTTTGCTGCCTAACTAACGACATTTACCGTTAGTTAGACAGAACCCTAACAACGAGGGCTCGGCGCGCACGGGAGAAGGACGAACCTGGGGACATCCAAACTCTCTTCGCCTGGTTACTTCCTTCGTCTCCTTTTTTTTCTTTTTTAAATTCTTTATTTTTTTTCTTTAGTTTAATTTATATCTTTTAAACAGTCGGGCAAATGGATTACGTTCGTACAGCAGAGGAAAGGAAAAAAAAAAAAAAACATTTTTAAAAATCTTTTGAAGCGGTTTAAAAACAAATTTAATTATTGCGTAAATTATATAATTTAACCGTTTTACTTATTCTGTTTGGTGACTATATATACCATCTGTGCGCATACTCACACAAACCTAAGATGGAGGGAGGAGAGAGAAAAAGCTAGGAGAGAGAGAGCGAGTGGAGAGCGAGAGAGAGAGAGAGAGAGATGGAGATGGAGATGGTATGGAGAGAGCGGAAAAAAGAGCGAGAGAGAGAATGTGTGTGTGTCTGACCCCTTTT